>PVJH01011201.1:0-69966 GCA_004026705.1 Nesogale talazaci | reverse complement strand
TGCACACATCCCCAAGGTACCCATTGAGGACATGTAGGAGCATGAGCAAGGGTGGTGAAGAAAGCAGATGGGCTCAGCTATCAAAAGATAAGAGCATCAGGGTCTTAAGGCTTGAGCATAAACAAGCAACCATCTAGCTCAGAAGCAACAAAACCCACCATAATAGATCACTTACCTGTGCGATCATGAGGTGCTGAGACAATCAGGTATCAAAGAACAAAAATCAAAATCAATGCCAATTGAATCCTGATATCGCTGAAGACAAGTGGATACAGAGGCAAACAGAGTAGAAGAAACGATGGTACCCAGCTAACAAATGATTGAATGCCTGGAGTCTCAAAGACTTGAAGATAATTGAGTCGCCATTCAGCGCAGAAATTGTGAAGTCCACATGCAGGAAGCACACTAGCATGCGTGATCAAGAGGGGCCGAAGGGAGCAGATATCAAGCACCAAAGAACAAGAATCACATCATTACAAAGGAGGGGGAGAGCAGGGTGGGGATCTAAGGCCCACTGGTGGGTAATTGGTCGCCCTTTTACAGGGGAGTCACAGGGAGGAGACAGACCAGTCAAAGGGCAGCCCGCTAGTGATGATGCATACAAGTTTCCTCTAGTTCCTGAAGGCTTCCTCCCCGTCCCCCAACCATCATGGTCCCACATCTACCTTGCAAATCCAGATGGACTGGAGAAGTCACACTAGCATAGAGGGGAGCTGGAGATATGGGGAAACCAGGATGGATGGGCCCCTTCGGGCCAATGGTTAAATTGGAGATACTGAAAGGGTGGAGAGAAGGTGGGGTAGAGAGATGGAACCAACAGCAAGGATGTACACACAAGCTCCTATTTGAAGGATGGGCATCAAAGGAGTGGGTTGGGGGAGAGGTCAGGCAGTATAAGATATGACAACAATAATAGTGTATAAAGTATTGAGGGTTGGTGGGGAGGAGAGAGCAGGGGAAGAGGGGAAGGGATGGAAAAACCAATACTAGGGGCTTAAGGGAAAAGGTGGATGATTGGAGAACAATAATAGAAGTGGACATGTGAGGGTGCTTGACACAGTATGCTTATTTATATATTGTGAAAAATGATGTATGAGCCCCCAATAAAATGATTTAAAATTTTTTTAAAAAGCCCCTCTGTTGAACAAATGAATGGATGCAAGTGTGGAAAGACACACACATGGGGGTGGGGGGTGGGGTGAGAGAGAGCAGCTTAACTAAAATGACCTTCTTTTATAGGAGGCACTTTGGTTTGCTTGAAATACTGAGGCCACACTTGTATACATATGCCCATTTTTGAAAATTTGCAATTTTGAAAGAAAAGTTAAGTACTTAGGGTAGTGAGATAATGACCTGGGGGTCATTATTGTAACAACTGTTTAACCAAAAATTCATATTCATGCTGGACTATCCAGACACCCATGGAATATACTCGGGGTCACCCCACCAAAAGCTGGATTTTTTTTTTACAGAGCTATGTTTTAATTTTTTTTAAAGAACAACCTTATCACCTTCAAAGTACTCTCCATTGCACTCAATATATTTTTCAATCAGGATGTCATTCTTGGAAACATTCTTCAAACTCACCTGTTTGGATGGCTGGCAGCATCTCCCACATTTTTTTTCCTTCACCTCTCCTATGCCATCAAATCACTCTCCTTTCAGGCCCTTCTCCAATTGGATTTGAAGTCTAATTATACTTGCATCACTAAGACCCAATCCAAGTCTCCTACTCCTCTAACTTGGCTTATTCACTGTCTGTCTCTATCTCTGGGTAAATGTCTTGGGAGATGTGGGCTGCAGTGGAACTTGCCCTGCCAACCCCATGGAACTGTGGCAGGAGCCGAATGAGATAACGAGTGTGTGTGGAAGCATCGGGTACATTACAAAGCACTTTACGATCACAGAAAGCATTATTAAGACATTTTCAAATAGCCTCAAGAAACTTACTTAGTTGTGCAATATAAACATACTACTGGGAGCCTGGGATTACCAGCATTTTTATCAGAGACTTTCAAAATAAATGCAGTGACTCAAATGTGCTTCCAGATGATGCTTTGAGGATTACTAACACACAGCTATTACGAAGCAGTCAGACCTACTGGCCCATGCCCTAATCCTATTATAAAGCAGACCAGACACCACTTACTTTGCTACGTCAACCTTCCTGTGGCTGATATCAACAACTGTTCAGACCATTATAGCAGGCATTTGGGATGGCATTTCACTGGTGATTCAGCCACTACAAACTCCCTTTGGGGTGTAGCCAATTCTATGACTGGTTCACAACAGAAGTTTGAAATGACTGGATTTCATAACACTGAAAACCTAAGCAATGGACTGTTACTGGCACTCTTTCTAGCTTTTGTGCCACAGAACATCAATGAACAGCATGCACCAAGCAAATAAATGATGTGTACTCGGAACAAAGTGGAAGAGACAAGGTGTGCAATGCTTGGCCTGTTTTGAATAAGAAAGGCGGGTAGAAATCTCAAAGTTGGTTAAACGGAAATGGGTCAAATCAGAAAGTAACAACATTGTAAATGTAAGCAGGTGGGTAGGTCTGCATTAATCATCCCTCTGTCTCTTAGGGGAGATGTTCGCAGAGGCTCTTCATTCTTCCTTCTGGTTAAGGTAGCTCTCCTTCTGCAGGCTGGTTCCCCAGGGCACTTCTCAGCAGTCAGCAATATGGACAACTGCATCAGAGGTTGGGAGTGGTGCTCCACACATCAATATCCCTTTACATACTCATATATACATCAAGTTTTTCATCAAATTTTTAAAAATCATGTTTTGGGGGCTCATACATCTCTTTTCACAATCCACACATACATCCATTGTGTAAAGCACTTTTGTATACTCGTTTCTTTCATTGTTCTCAAAACACTTGCTTTCCACTTGAGCCCCTGGTACCTGTTCCTCATTCACTCCCCCTCCCTTATTATTATGTTGTCATATCTTAAACCATGTCTCTGCCCACCTACTTCTCCACCGTCTGTCCCCCAGGGAGAAGGTCATATGTAGATCCTTGCAATCTGTTCTCCTTTTCTAACCCACCTTCCCTTCCCATTCCCATTATCGCCCCTCTCACCATTGTTCCTAAGCGGTTCTGGCCTGGATTCACTGTGTTTCCAATTTCTGATACAGTTTTTTTTTCTGATACAGTTTTTATGGTAAAATGTGGTGCCGTGGATATTTGGATCAGCTGATACTTGACAGATATTCGCGCCGGTTCACCCTAAGACATCATTGTAATTTTATGTTAGAGAGCATTATCAATCATCCACCTGGGGCACTACTTCTACTTATAGTCAATTCTGACTGATAGTACCTCCAGAGGGCAGGGAAGACTTCCCCGTGAGTCCTGCAAATCGTCACAATATTAGAAAGCCTCACCGTCCCCCAGCAGAGCTGGTTGATGGTTTTGAACTGCTGAGTTTGCAGCTAGCAGCACAATGCTGTACACACTATACGTTGATAGTGTTATTCTTTAAGCCAATGGTATAGAGTTTAGAACACTGTTGGTAAAAGAAATTACATGGGTATAGACCAGCTATGAACCACAATGAATGAATTATTGATTAGTAAAGATTTAACACTTAAGTGACTGGACATCATTGACACACAAAAGCAAGGGTTGATGATGGGGAAATTTTTTCAATAATATTCATTCATATCATCATAGCTATGCCCACCAGATTAAGCCAGGAGGGTATTAAAATAGTAAGTATATGGTCGTTCCAGGCCACCGTTCATTGGGTCCTGAAGGCAAGGAATTTAAAGTCCCAAGTCTGCCAACTTTAAGTCCACTGGCTATAGTGAGTTTCAGGTAAGGCCCAGTTCATTGAGTGGAGTTTCCACATGGAGTCCTCCCGGCGTGGCCTCTGCAGTGTGTTCAGCACCTGAAAGAACACAGTCTGCCTCCCTCCTCCATCTGGACCTGGATTTCCAATAAGGATTCTTTATCCCTCGGGTGGGATCGCCTGTTTGGGGGACCAATCTTAGCACACTTTTGTGTGGCAGCAACTGAATTAGTCTTCAAAAATGTACCACTGTGCTCAGAAATACATACTCTTCAGAATGTAGTCATTCCAAGAAACCCCAGTGAAGCGATAGTTAGTAATTCTCTAAGCCTGCAGTTCAAACACACTCCGCCATGCTGAAAAAGAGAAGGCTTGGCAGTCTGCGTCAAGGACACACCTCCCTGCCATCAACTTCACTCGAACACACAGCTAGTTCATAGGAGGAAAGAGCTGTCGCTTTGAGTGCAGAGGCTGTGAACCTTTGCCCTGCAGAAAGCCTCGTTCTCCTGGGGAAGACCAGGGGTGGTTTACAAACTGCTAAGCGTGTGGTTTTCAGTCAGATTCCAGCCTGCAAAATCCCATGGGAATACTTCTGCATTGCACTAGAGCAGTGGTTCGTAACCTATGGGTTGAGATCCCTTTTGGGGGAGGGGGGGCAGATCAAAAGTCCCTTTCACAGGGGTTACCGGATTCAAAACACTAGCAAAATTACACTTTCTGGTTGGGAGGTCACCACAACATGAAGAATTGTATGAAAGGGTCATGGCCTGAGGAAGGTTGAGAACCACGGCCCTTTAGGGTCCCTATGAGTCAGAATCAACCACAGGACAGCAATCATCTGAATGTCACTGCTGGGAAGGAACTAAAATTCTCATTTAAGCTGAAATTGAGGGGTGCCCCCAATAGTCAAATTCCTGGTCATTCATGGAAAACTCATCATATGTCTTACTTAATTCATATATAAATCCTGTAAGATAGTATACTGTAAGTACAATATGCTGAAATTATATTTTACATATATATCTATTTAGATACAGGCCATAATATTTATATATGGGGTATCTGACCTTGACGTCAAGCCAGTTTCAAACCCCGTTGCTAATTGGTCTGTCGGTGATGGTCAGATTCTCCTTTCACATAGCAATGTTTTATTAGTTCTTTGTACGAGGAAAACCTAAATACTCAGCATATATTCATGGAATTAATACAAGCAGAAATATTCACTCAGCAAACTTGTACTGTCTCTTTAAAGGGGAGCAATCATGCCGTGAGGAGGTACTATTGCACTTGAAATAAATGCAGTGCTTTTGTTTTCAAGGGAAAATCTATATGCCTTGAGATGTGTTTTTTACCTTATTTTGTTTATTTTTAATCAGGACCATGGTTACTGGCACACAGATGATTAATTAATGTTTCTTTCATTGTGGGATGGGATGTATTAAAAAGTAATGGAGCTGTGCAAAACCAGCATAACTTTTGAAGGAGCAGAAGAAAAGCTGAGCAACATGTGCAGAATCCTGTCTTCAACGGTTGTCAACAAGGACGGTCATTTGTAGCCAATGCTGCTTTCATTTGGGCACAGTTTCTGTGTGTCTGATCTCCCTACCCCAGCAGGGAGGTTTGCGACAAGCACTTGCCAATGGAAGATACCTAGCAGAAGACGGCCAATGAAGAAACCTGTTTCAGGTTGTGGGTGCCAGGTTCCTTTACCCTTACATGATCATAATTTTGTTTCCATGCAAAGCTTATGCTCTGCAGAAACCCTTCCACTATAATTTCGAAAATGTCATTTTGATGGGGTAGTTTCCAACCCAGTAGCAACATTTCAAGGATCCCCAGTGGCGCAATGAGTTAACCTCTGGTTCTCTGATCATAAAGTTGTCCACTCTAACCCACCAGCCTCACCCTGTGAAGAAGATGAAGCTATCTGCCTCTATAAGATCTGCAGTCTCTCTGAAACCTTAGGGAGCAGTTCTGCTCTGTCCTGCAGAGCTGAGATTGAACAGATTCCTGGACTGTTGCTGCCATCATTCCCATCAAAGGAGTCATGTACTCTGGTCACAAAGGGGCTATGGATTGAACCTTCCCAGCATCTGTCCCCTTTCAACCAGTAAACTTCTTAGACCTGCATGCCAAACTTTGTCTCCCAAGCTCTCTATTCCTTATGACTACCAAGATACACAGGCACTTTTCATCTTAAGTCTGTCTTCTTTTAAGTATGATGAAACAGAACAAATAATAAAACAAGATAAAAAATTGAGAATGTCATCTACAAGTAGTCTAGCCTGCAGTGCGTATTTCCATTTTGTAGTAGCAGTGCCATTAAGCCTCTCCTCATCCTGTTTATTTGTTTGTGCTTCCAACAAGCACAAGCCTCAATTTCCTGTTTGGATTTCTTCCTCACACTTTGTTTTACTGAAGATGTGAGGAATTTTCCCACCAAATCCCCAACTTCCTAGGCAGAATCTGCAGACTTTATTAGATGAGAACAGAAATGGTTCTGTGTCAAATTAAATATGTGAATTTCTAGAACCCTCCAAACCAGGGTCTTGGATTTCTCCAGATCTCCTATTGCTTATTCTAGGAAGGAGGACTTTCAGTGTTTTCAGTCACCTATGAAATGTATTCAAACAATATTTTTGAGATACTAAAAAGTATCATTGATTTCTAGAAATATTATGGATCCTCAAGGGTAGTTTGCCACCTTATAGCTTAGAGGATATCATGTGCAAGGAGGTGATTGTGTAGAGGAATCAAGGACATTTTCTGTGTTTTGATTTTGATTGTTCAGCACACATCAGTCTGTATGTGCCCATTGACTATGAAGCACATAGTCTCTGTGCCTGTTTTGTGTTGTATGCTGTGTATGTATATGTGTTCCTGCTCAGCAATCACTTACGAAGGCCAGCATGAACAATGAGTGAGCTCTTAGTCAGAGAACTAAGAATATACAGATTCCCTGACTCTGGCTGCTACCACGACCACCACAGAAGTGTATAGTGGTCACGGACTGGACCTTTCTGGAAAGCACTGTCTTTGGAAGCCTTTGGAATTAACTTGAGGGCTAGCTGTATCAATTTGCTCTCAGATCAGAAGTATAATAGCCCTTGTGATAAACAGAGCACATAGCTCACTGTCTTTATATTGGATTAAGTTGTATGTTGAGTTCTTGAACCTTATCGTATGGAGTGTGTGTGTGTGTAAGCTCTAAATTGTTATAAAACAAGTTTATGTAAGAATAGATTTTCTTACAGTCAAGAATATGCAAAGACGGAATTGACAGCACAGTGAGGCTGAAAATATTCGTGCGTAGGTTGGATCATTCCTTGACATGAATATAGTAGAAGTAATCCAAACATCAGATAATAAGTTGACCTTTTAAGGTCATTTCCAAAGCTGAGGTTCTATCTTTTATTGTAACTCTCTTCATGAGGTGCTCTTTCTCAATTTCTTTATATTGGATTCTCAGGATAAGATGAATAGGATGTCAGTAATGGTGGAGAGAATTATCTGCAGAGGATTTTTGTTAAAAAAAAAATCAAGTGCATTGCTTTTTTTCCATTGTGCGGTCTATATTGGACCTTCCCAGTACTGTGTGATCCCATTACCCTATGTGTGTGACAGGGACCATCTCATCACAGCATCAACATTAGCATCAAAGTGGCTTCTGAAGTTTGATTAAACATACTTAAAATAATTAGATTCAGAGATTTTGGGATTCCAGCAGTTTTTTGAAGCATTCAGCATCTAATGAAGTAAAATAAATTGCAGGGCTCTTGGTCAGTGAATAAGCACTTTTGTAGCTTAGAGCTACAATTTATCAATAGACCTAGTTACTATCAAACTTGCTTTCTACTTTCCTTTGAAGGTTTAAGGGCCATTGTCCACCCACACATTAGATTTAGTCACAGGCTATTATGAAAAGAAATAATTATTTTTCAAGGTCTGCAGGACCAGATTCAATTTAGGGAACTAGCTGGGGTAATGCTTTGCGTCCTATTCCATCTGTCAAAAATGCTAAGATGTGTAATTACATTGCAAATATAATTGGAGGGTCCAGAAGCTAGCTGCAGGGATTGGGGGGCTAGAGCTGCTGTGCTCCTCTCTGTCAAAGGTCTCAGTAAATGAGGCAGAAACGGGACACCTTTGGCAAGAGCTGGGGTGGAATCCAGTTGGGGTGGATTGGGTACAAGGGATGGGGGGGGGGGTCATCTATATCACAGACATTGGAACGAAGTGCTCGATGAGCACTCTGAACCTCTTTCATCCCATATCACCTGTGAGGGGTGTGGGAAGCATGGGTGACGAGGTCAGGAAGTCCATGTAATAGAAAATGGAGAACGTGATCATTTCAAGGGGTTCAAGGCCTGAATCTGTGGAGCAAACTGGCTGCCTCATTGAAGGGAGCAGGATTGAAACAAGTGCGTTCTTGGGAGTCATGCAAGATCTCTGGGAAGAAGAACCTCCGGCCATCCAATTGCTATTTTGAGTAGTTTTTGTTATAATCAACCTATTAGAAGGAATTGTCTGTGCATGTGATCTTGATTTTTCTGTTTCTATCAGCCAAGGGTTTCTTTGTGCTCATGAGCTAAGTCTGATTCAGTGTTGTATCACTGCAACCACTAATCCTCTGGTGGTTGTGGTGGTGGTGGTGGTGGTGGTGGTGTTGTGTGTGTGTGTGTGTGTGTGTGTAAATTCTTGTTTTCTCAGATTTTCCCCAGGTGCGAGTCCCCCATCTTTTTTGACTCTTGGGCTTCTAGTGAATACAGACAAATTAGACAACAATGCTGTACAAACAGGCAATTTAGAAGTCACAGGTCTGCACAGGTGCAAATAAATGAGTGCTTCACAAACATGTGTTGGAGGAATTAACTTGAATTCCCTATCAGTGAGTGGCTAAAAGACAGCTCCCTCTGTAGAGAACAGCGAGGGAAGATAAAGTACTCACTGAATTCAGGCAACAGAGAAGGAGGACTGCACCCACCAGTCTACCTCCTCTTTCACTTCTTCCCCAGTGGTGCTGTGTCCTGCTGATCGCAGTTGGGTGACTTTGTATTCCAGGTGAATTTTTGTTTGGAGAGATAGAATATCTAAAGTGAAAATCCGTCAGGTGCATGGGGAATGTGTGTTTAATGGCCCAAGAAGCAAAGTGTTAAAAGCCCTGTGTCTCCTCAACATTTCTTGTTTTCTTTTTCTTTTTTTAGCCATCGAGAACTGCCCATCCCACCTCACTCACCTTTGCTGGAGTGCAAGCTCATCACCATGGTTACAAATTGCTTAATCAATAGTCCAGGAAACAATAGCAGCCGCTCTTCTCTGGCATAGCAGTTGTCCGGGTCTCCTTGGTTGAGGGGATTGCATCTTCCCTCCAGATCCTACTGTCACCTCAGTCCTTAGGCGGGTCATGAATAGTTTGGATGTTTTAAAGGACAGGAAGTAATGACAAGAGAGCCTATTTTTAAACTAGAGGCTTCACTGAATTACACATCTGTATTTTCCCAAACAGAATGGCTCAGTGGCTCGTGGTCAACTACTAGCCAAAACACCCCCCTACCCCCCCACCCCCAATGACCCTTTGGCAGACCAGTCTGGCCAGAAACCACGGAAAGTCTTGGGAAAGTCTGTGCAACAGTTCAACTTTGAACACAGATCCGCACGGTGAACCAGAACCTCAGGTGTGGATCTGGTTTTAGAACATTAACGTGGAAGTTGAGGATACAGATAAGGGAGCATCAGAAATGTATAGAAAAGTTTCAGTCTTCCATCAATTCCTGGATGCTCTCTCATATAGTGTGGCATGCGAATCCTGAAACGTTCCAGCTGCACACCGTTGTCAGAAAATCTTGGCTTTGCTGGGAATATGTGCTGACAACTTCACTTTCTTTTCCTACCAGTTTTATTATTAATAGCTATGGCTCTGCCACATAAATAGAATGAGATGTTGGGTTGCCTTAATAAAGGCAAGATGGCAGAACTGTTAGGTTTCCTGGGTGGAAATACCTTGGTTCTTGTCTTCACACGAGAAACCATCCATGCCAAAGTTTGGTTTGTGATCCAAGTGGGTTTTTATAAAGAATGGAAGAAGTTTCAGGTTTTACAGTCACTGCACCCGGGGGGACGGCATGCCCACACCACACCCACCGGTGGTAGTTTGAGGCCAGAGAGACGCCCGTGGGATAGCTGAGGGGAAGATGTAAAAGAAACCAAAGAGTCGGTGGTTTGAAGGCCCTGGTATTTTGGGCCTTTGGCTGAGAAGCATGATCAAAGGAATTGGTTGGTCCCTTTGGCTGAATTAAGCTTATTTTGGGCCCCCCACATTGCACTGCCCACCTGGCTCATGCTTGAATTGACACTTGCCCCTTAGCCTTTATGGCTGGCTGAGTCTTGCCTGTTTCTCTTCCAACCTCCTGTAGGTGGGACAGGGCATGGGAGATTCCAGGCATGGAGAGGGACATCCTAGCTGTTTCTAGCTATTTAATGGAATGAGGCAGGACATTTTCCTATATTCTCTGAGTTAAAGTAAGCCTGCATATTGGATGCTTACTCTTATTTGAAGGTAAGTAGGAATATTTAAAGGTTGAAACAACCAGAAATAATCTCTTCTCAAAAATAATGGAAGCAGCTCAAGCCACTTTTCTTGGACACAAATGACTTGGGAGAGCCATATTAACGATATTGGACATTTGAAAGGCCCATTCAGTCAGTGCCTTCTCTAACCAATGTTGCTAAGTGGCAAGGGATTGTACTAATTTGGGAATCCCAAGGAGCAGAAAAAAGTTGCCTTGTAGTGTGTAGTGACCAACTAGCGAATTCCAGGTGGCTCTAAAGAATGTCTAGCACAATTATTTGGACCTTGTATAATTGTTATCTCCAAGCTTATTGCCAAGCTTGATTCATTGTGTAAGTCTCTTCTGCATCTAAATACTGGTTTATTATATTTGAAAGGGAAGCATCAACTACAATATCTCCACAAGGTATTTGAGTTGGAGGTGGAGCTTTTAGCAATTCAGCTGCCTGAGATCAATGCTAGATCGACAACATTTAAGTTGTGAATCTGGTATTTTCATTTATACAGGCTTAACGAATGCTCACCAGTTTGAGTGGAAGCATTTGCGGTTCAAGGGCATTTTTTTGAGGACACTGTCCTGCAGTCCAGGGAGCCCAGGTCTACATTGTGAGGAGCCCCGGTGAGGCATCAAGTTATGCAGTCAGCTTCCAACAGTGAGGGCAAGAACTCAATCCACCTGCTGTTCTGCAGGAAACAATTGCTCCACTCTGTTCCTTTGAAGGTGAGCGTTAGAGACCCACAGGGCCAGTTCTACTCCATAGTCACCTAGTCAGAATAGACTGGATGACAGTGATTTTGTATTTGGGTTTGTTAATCCTTAAACTCCTAATCACAAAGTCAATGGTTCAAACCCACCCATTGATCTTCCAAAGAAAGGTGAGTCTGAGCTCTATGACACCTCACAGATACAACAGACTTCAAATCTCTTGCATTCCAATAAACAGATCTTTCAATAAAAATGATTTTCATCCTTGGTTCAAAAACACAACTAAAGTCACATCCTGACAGTAGTTTATAGGCCTTAATTTTGCCTCGTATTGCTACTCTCACCTTAAGATTTTCTCTTCCGCCTTCACCTCGCCCACCCTCAAATCTCAGTATAATCACAGATGCTTTCTCTGACCCATCTAGTCTAATTTTTCTCATGAATTCTACCATGAGTTCTTTCATGGAATTGCTCTCATGCATTTTGGTGCTTTCTCATCATTTGAGGCACGTGGACCTTCTAGAAGGCAGGAAGAATCTCTGAAGCACAAAGCCTAGTGTTCAGGTCAACGTTCTAAACACTTGGTACTTGATAGGATCATTTAGTTAATTTTAGGCCAAATCCCCTTCTGAGCTTTGAATCTCTTTTGTTGTTGCTGTTGCTGTTGCTGTTGTTGTTGTTGTTGTTGCTTTTAATTGCTGTTAAGTCAGCTTCTACTCATAGTGACTTTATGGAATGGTGCCCCTTCCGAACCCATTTCCACGATCACTGTTAAGTTTATGTCTAGTGTTGTGGCAAGAGTGCCAATCCATTCACTGAGCTTCATTTCTCTGGCATGTTGATCTCCTAACTGTCCACAAGATGCCTTTTCCTGATTGTGTGAGTCCAGGAAGACTAGAGAAACAAGTCCATGAGCACTCATATATTTATAAGGGTTTTATATACAAAAGCAACTATACATTAAGAAAGCAGTCCAACCGCATCCACTCCTCGGTCATAAGTCCAGTATTAGCCTATATGGCTGATGTCAATCTATAAAATCCTCTTCAGACTCAGGAACCGCATGCAATGATACCAAATGCAGAGTGGTCACAGGTCAGTGGGTAAAAAGTCTTAGGATCCAGTGACATGGTATGCATCTCAGCCCTGGCAGATGTCTCTCTGTTGTTTCTCCAGATGCAAAGATCGGGTAGCATCAGGTCTATGTGGTAGGTAGGTCCATGGACCTTCTCCTCAGGGATGGCTCATAGGAAGTCTGCCTTGTCAGTTGAGTGTCTCCAAGGGAGTAAGCTAAAAAAGATAGTGTCTCCTGCCTCTAAGAAGGAAGTGCCAGATTTCCCAGAATTCTCAGAAGGTGGTCACCTTCACACAGAGGTCTCATTGGCTATCTCCAGATTGACAGGCTAGACTCCACCCCTACACTCTTAATCCTCAAATAGATTAGGTGAGTTCCACACTGGTGATATTGTTTTGCTTTGTTTTCCTTATGACATAGCCAAAAAGACTGAACCACCATCTTGCCCTTCTTTCTTTTAAGGACCATTTCCTGCTTCAGTCCTCAGGGATAAGAATAGAGCTTCCCATTTCTTATCTATGGGATTTAGTCAACACTTGAAGCTCTGTGAAAAGCATTGGAATAGTAACCTCAAGGTTGGGGGTTCAAACCCACCTGCTGTTCCATAGCAGCAAGGTGAGGCTGTTTGCTCCCCTAAAGATTTACAGCCTTGCAAAATCTATAGTGAGTTCCTAGGTATCAAGATTGTCTTGATGGAGGTTTTACTCCTGTTCCCAAGGGGGGAAACCTACAGCCTTCTGGGGAGCAGAGCCCTCCTATCTATCTGACCTATTAGATACTCATTATTTTCAGCAAAAGTCATTTTTGCAGTAGCACATCTTTCAGTAGAAAACGTACCTTTCTAGAGAAAACTTCCTATAGATGCACATGACTTTGCTTCATACACCCCTCATTAAACATGCTACCCTAGTGTGTTTATGAAACTCTTGCTGTAGTAACTCTGATTAGAAAAGAGAGTAGGAAAGAAAATGTCCAAATAATTTTCCTTTTGGGGAGGGGGGAGCTGGGGAGGTATGTTTAGTAGTTTTTCCAATTAAGCGTCATAAATATCTCTGCTTTCCCCCACACTCTGCAGAATAGTAGGCACTGCAAGTAAACAGCTTTGAAACTGTCCATTTTGATGCATTTCCGATTTAGAATACATTCACCTTGAATATTCTGAAGAATTTTATGATTGCTAGGTGACAACTCCACACTAGCAAAATAAGTTCCATAAAAGTCAAATTGATAACATTGAAGCCATCGGCACAAAACATTGTGATTTTAATTGGCTAGCCCATCTCGTACTGACCCATAAAATTAAAAATAAATACCAAACCATTGGCAATTTTCACTTGAGCTGATTCTTTCTTCTTTGATTATCTTTTTCTAAAATTTTCATTCAGAAACCTGAAATGAATACATTTGTTTAACAAATTCTGTCCGATAGCCTAATCGGGATTCTTCTGATGTCAAGAGGCGGCTTTGTTGAAGTGAGGAGGACCCCATGGCAACTCCACGGGGCTGTTGTTCACCTATAGAAACAAGTTATCAGCAGGACACTTGCTCTACAATTCTGGCATCTGCAGCAGCCACCAGCTTACACATGGCATGCATGTCTCCTGTCTGGTTCTGCCTGTGAACAGTGGTCTGTTGAAGAGAACGCTGGTAGCCCTGGAAATGCACTGATGAATGAAATCTCATCGAATCTTGAAGGGGCTTAAGTGCCTGAATTCATTAGGCCTGAGGGCTATCGATGCGGGAGGGAGAGTGGACCGTGGTGTACATGCAGTGTGCTTGGTTGCTTTACTTAAAATCTTCTCAGGTTATTTCACTCCCTCCTTATTTATGCTATTCACTTACTGTCTAAGGCAATGTGTGTTTAAGAGTCTGGAAGTTTTAGTGTAGCCTGCAGAGCTGTCACAGTCTGCCTCCGACTACTGCACCATTCTCTCCATTGCTCTTCTTCCTTGTCATACTCCCTTCAGACTGGTCTTTTTGCACCTCCTCCTGTGTGGACATGGTCTCCCTTATGTCCCTTCAAGGTCCTTGCACATGCCGTACTTCAGCCTGCAATGTCCTGTCCCATGCCACCTACTGAGTTGACTTCTCATTCCACTGTGTTGTGCATAAATGAGCAGCTTCTACCAAGGTCTCAAGTAGATGACGTTTGGAGATGGTGATAGCAACATATGTATAGCTATGCTTGATAAAATTGATGTATGTATGTCTTTAAGAGCTGTACGAGCCCCCAAATGAATAATTTTTAAAAACCACAAAAAGAACAAAGTTGTTATTATTATTTTAAATCCGCCATGCTGAACAGTTTTCCCACAGAGCACTGTCCTTGTAAACTGTGTTCAACATCACAACAGTCTCCCAAACAGGAAAATCTTTCACAACCACACACTAGTCTCTTAAAATGGTCATCACAAAAATGAGGTTCAAGAAGAAACTCCCTTTACCAAAAAAAATTCACAGTGACCAGAGAGAACCTTCTCAGGACATGCCACTGGGTTGCCTAGCAGGAAAAATGCATACTACGAAAGCTTCACTCCACCCAGCTCAACTCGGTTTTTTGAGGGTATCCCCATGTGAGTGTGTGTGTGTATGCATAATTATTGATTTATCTATGCAAACTCTTCCCTGGTTGTCCTGGCTAAACCAACCTGGTGGAAGACAGGAATGATGCCTTATTTTCTTCCTCCTATCACAGTTAGGACACTCGCCCAAGTGGCTGCTAGATGGAATGCCTGACAACATAGCAGGATGATGCGGAACGAAAAAACAAATTGCAAACAAACAAACAAAAAAAGGAAGGTCCATTGGGGAATCCCTTTCTTTTTTTAGCAATGTACTGCTGAGTGCACCTACTTGTTGTTTTTTCCCTCAAGAACACTAGAGGAAATTTTGACGGAGACTCAACCATTCCCCCTGGCAGAATACAATTCTGTTTGTGGTTATGCCAGCCCTTCGTGAGGAATAGCTTTACTTTGTTCTGGGTCATTTACCTTATGTTAGAAGGATGCAGAATGAGGATGGCGCTAGGACTGGAGTGGGAAGGATTGGTATGACTGTGCTCTGAGATATTAGTTAGTATGTGACCATTATAACCAACGCACTGAAAAGTCAATTCAGCAGGAGTAATTCAGAGAAATAATGTAACTTATTTGTCACTAAGGAGGACTGCACAGCCAAGTGATTTCTTTATGCATTTTAAAGTGTTTTCAAACCCTTGGGTAGCTATAACCAATTTTTAACCATGTTTCCCCATTAATTTTCAATTTGTAAATATACATTGTCTGGGAGTGTTTTAGTCATCTGGGGAGACTCTTGCACAGATGGCTCTTGTATGACCTAAAATTTCAGTGATTACAATGAATCAGAATGGATGGTGGTAAACTTGCTCCAAGATTTGCTGATTGTCACCAATTTTAGCTTTTTTGTGTTTCTTGGGAGTTTTTTGCTTTTTAAAAATGAAAGGGTTGGGCTGTGCCCCGGTGGTGTAGAGAGTGTGTGCAGGACTGCGGCCCACAGGGTTGGCCGTTCAAATCCAGCAGCAGCTCTCCAGGAGCGAGGCTGGCCCTCCTACTCCCACCAGAGGGCAGTGATGTCCCAGAAAAAACAAAACAAACAAAACAAATGAAAGGGAAGCTGATGTCATGCGTTCAGCAAAGGCAGAGACACCAGTTGCTCATTGCTGCTGTATATGAAATTCCTTCCAGGAAAATCTCAGCAACAGAATTCTTGGCCATGCTACATTGTGTGCATGTACGTGCATGCACAGGCGTGTTGAAGCTCTATTTCACAGTATACATCGGGGTTCTGTTTAAGATATGTGAAGAGTCATCAGAATGAAACTTTTGAACTATTTGGTGCTAGTTTTCTCCTTCTAGCTCACCCAAACTTAGAATCTCCTTGGCCAGAAGAGTACAAGTATGTGAAGCTACATCAATCATTGTTAAAGACTGCATTTAAGATGCATCTAGACAACCAGAATTAAAGTGACAAATCTACCATGGTTATGCTTCCAGAGTTGCTGTATTGCACAAATGGTTACACTCTCTACTACTAGGTAGAAAGTTGGTGAATTAAGCCCAGAAAATGTTGCCCCTGGGCCTATGCCTGTGCTCTACTTCCCCAAAACATTTCAGCCAGGAGATCCTTCTGGGTCGCTGTGCTCCTCCACACCAAGTGATTCAGAAGCAACGTGATAAGAGCCCATATTTCTGCATCTCCTTCTTTAGCTCGTGGGTGGGTGCTGCCCACGGCTGTACCACATAGACTGCCAGCAGTGCCAGGTATGGCAAAGACCTTCTTAGCTGTCAGAACTACGTATATGCTATTTACTCCCCTGTGGCCTGGAGTGAATGAGTTTGTCTTTTGAAGTCTATTTTCTGAAATGTGTATCTAGGTGCTCTAGTGACACAAAGGTTAAAACTGTTATGAGAGAAAGAAGGAGACTGTCTGTTTCCACAAAGGTTTCCAACTTGGAAAATCTCTGGGGTTCAACTCTGTCTTATCAGGTTGCTGTGGGTTGAAATCAGCTGGAAGGATGTGGAATTTTGTGTGTTGATTTTATACACAATGTTTTATATTGTGTGTTTTTTTGTTTGAAGAGTGTTTCTAAAGGTGAAATAGTCTTTAGACTCACCTATCCTAGGGCCTGCAAGCAGGTGATCCTGCATAAAGTAGCTCTTACCATCCTCCTTGCCCCCAAGGGCAGTCTCCAGAGACAGCAGAAGCCCAGGTCTCATGCTTTCCAAGGGCCTCCACCTTTAATCCTTTCTTTCCTCCCATTACCAATGTTCCAGAGGATGTAGGACCAGCCTGTAGCTGGCAGATGCTTGTAATGTTATATTATTAATGATACTGAAGATCACAGAGAGCTCCAGGAGAAAATCCCGCAATACAATGAGATGAGAATATTCTGTCAGCTTGTCAGAGGTGTGCCAGTAGGAATCCTGGGGCAGAAAGGAAGGACAGGGAGGGCGTACTGTTGGGTATCTGGTAGGATTATCTGGTAGTTTGTCACTTGTCCCTAGTGTAGACATCTGTCGATGTAATAGCTGTGCTCAGAGTGATATTTATTCACAGCTCCAGGGCTGATCTTCAAATAAATTTTGAATCATTACACGTTATCTTTTCAAACCATATATTACCCCCTAATGGCGCTCTTGCCCTAGTTGCCCAGAGCCCCAGTACCACATGCAAATCTTGCTAGAGGGAAGCAGAGCGGCCTGATGAGTTGGATGTGAGTTGGTTGAATGAGTTACTTCACCCAAAAGAGTTTCCATTTTAATGAGGACCCAGCAGGGTAACACATCAAAGGAAGAGAACAAGCGCTGGTGCAGGACCCCATTTGGGGACCCCAGAGTGGAACCGCAATAGACTCCCTACCCTTCCGGACTTTCGTATCTAAGAAAGGGGGTCTCCACTGACCTGCTTCAGAAAACTGTCTCGTGACATCCAGGTTTGCTCTTTATGTAGCAAAGATGTGTGAGAGGGCTGGTGTTTGAATTTCCGAACCTACCATCAACCTGGAAATCAAGGGAATTCACTCCCTTGCCCTTACTCTTCTCCCTTAGCAGGCTGAGATACAGACAGTCTGCATTGGGGCAGTCTAAATCAGCCGTAGAATAGGCACTTAGCCTGTGCTGCCATTCTCCTCTCGTGTGTTCCTTGGTAGAGCGCACTGCTGTATCCGCGTGGTCTGCCCTGCTGAACCCCTGCAGGAAACCTTCTGATCCCAGCCTTCCCAGCAAAAGTCAATCTGATTTTACCTCTGTGGTCAGGTCTTCCTTGGGCTATGATTTGCAGTTCTAACTAACATAAAGTAGTTTGAGCAAAGAGTCTTCCCTTTTGGCCGACAAAAATATTATTTTCGCTATTTTCTGCTACCACAAGTGGATGACTTTGCCAAATAGACATTTGTTTTTCCCAGTCTAGAAGGCTACAAGTTCAAATTCTGAGTGCTGCCTCTAAAAGACTGTCTCTGGTGACTCTGAAGCAAGGTCCTTCCCCCTGCACCCCCACTCTGCATTTGTGGGTTAGATTTCCTGAGAATTTTTCACATTTTGACATCAAAGTTCCCCTGGGTCTAGTATGTTCTTAGCCCAGGAACCCTGAGTCCAAAGGGCATTTTCTGCTCCTGGGTCTTCTGTTATGATAGTTGAACCCAGGATCTCTGTTGGTTTGTAAAACTGATTTTGTATCTCTAAAGAGATCCTCTCTTCCCGCAGATGGCATACTGCTTCTCATCAACATCATGGAAGTTATGATGCATTACAATGGGATAATGACACCACCTTACAAAATGGAGAAAAATGACAAGATATTTAGAAATGTTTCCTAGCCAACTCAACATACATTTTTTGGGGGGGTCACTTTTAGATGTATAACATTAATTTTAAAGAAGTCATGCAGTTTTCCAAGAGTAACCCAAATAGAGCATTACCAAAATGAGGTCTAAAATAGAAACACAATATTTTCTATCTGGAAGAGCTACATTAAGAAGTTGTTTCCATAAAATCAATTTGTTCTCTTTTTTCACATATTTAGTAGACATGGTAGCACACAGGTACTACTCTTCATGTTGTAGTTTTATTTAGTAAAGCATAATCATAATAATAATTGTGAAGAAATCAGTGATAAGTTTAATTTATTATGAAAGCAGAGATTCGGTTTGCCTGCAAGGATTCCTTGCATCCTTCCCTTGTGGAGCTGCCTTCATCCAATTCAGACCCTGATCAATGAAAGCAGCATACAACTTTTCATGGTGGCAATGTCGGAGTGGATCCCATGTTTGCACTTTGCCATCCTTAAAAGTAGGATGTTCAAATGAAAGCTGAGGTGAACAGAGTCGCTCCATCATGTGCCACATTGGAAGAAAATCCTCACCCAACATACTCTCCCCACAGTCTTCGTTCTGTGGAGGCTCTAGTTCCCAGACCTCCATTACATCGGGACTGAGGGGGATCCTTCCAAGGTTTTTGATAATCAGACTGACAAGAACGGGTCAAGTACAGCATGTTATTCCTTGATCTACAGCAATTCTACTTGTCATGTAAAGGCATCACCTAGATGTCAAGTTGGTCTGCTCTGGGGATGGTAATCTATTCCGACAACTCAGTCTAGAAATATTCAGGGGGCACTCTTCTGAGAACTGAGCTAGTATTCACAGCCTTACCAATTCCCAAGGCTTTCCAAGCTACCCAGAAAACACACAGTCTTTTTGCTTCCTTGACCACACACACACACACACACACACACACACATTTTTCCTCATTATCATCTAAATCATGTCATGGTTATATTTGTGGCTGTCCCTAACAAATCCATCCTCTGTTAATGGCAGCATGAATCGTTATCGATAACTGCTGCTTATGGTCCGGTGGGTCGTTGAGCATACAACTTAACACAGACCACCTCAGTACTGTAGCCTCAATTGGTGATACTATAGCACAAAGTAGAAACCCCCCCAACCACCCACCATCCTTGAATTCCTAAGACTTTAGTGTCTTACAGGACTAGACAGCCTCCTTTTGGAGGTGCACTATGACCTGCGATCATTGTCACCCTGCTATCTGTGCATAGCTCCAGTCC
Source organism: Nesogale talazaci (assembly GCA_004026705.1). NCBI lineage: Eukaryota > Metazoa > Chordata > Mammalia > Afrosoricida > Tenrecidae > Nesogale > Nesogale talazaci. Next base: position 50,230 of record PVJH01011201.1, on the reverse strand, counting down.
ATTGCAGCGCTCCAACACACAACAGCCAGTGGTCTCGAGGAGCGCTTGTTGCTAAGTCCCACAAAAGTGTTGCGGTGAAGAGTTTCCCACTGGGAGAGCTTTCAGCCTGTTCCAGACCCTTAGTCCAACAACAGTAATTGCATTATTTCCCATTAGAGAAAACAGATCAGGAGCCTAGGAAGAAAGAAGCATCAGCTGGTATCTGGTAGGTCATCAGGAGCAATTGCTGGCATAGTATCTTATCCCAGTCACATACTCATCAGAGTTTTTAGGGCCTCTCCTAACGTTAGAGATGAAAATATATGAATACTTTGTTAATGTCTGTGTACTTGATAAAGACATGATCAAGGTGTGCCTGCGGTCAAAGTTCATATTTGTTCCTCTTTATCACATTAGTCTCCAGTACATAAGGCTCAGGGCTCCTTCCTGTAAGGCTGTAAACTAAATGCTTCTGGGAATTAAGGATATAAAGCAGAATAACACAGAGCAATTTATGAAGTTATCTGGATTTGTTTCATTGTCTGTGGACTCTAGCTGTCCTTTCATAGGACATAGATAGTCATGTATCATCAGCCCACAGCGATGGTATCTGGTGCCTCAACAACAAGAACGATGCCACACATCCTTATATACTAGCAAGCGCTTCGGCAAGCTTGTACAGTTGGTAGCAACATGGCAGCTTGAAGGCTTGACTGGTGCTTGTCCATAAATAAAGCTTTATGTATTTATTTACTTTTATATTTTGATTATAATTGAACTTTCTTGAAGGCTTACCGGTATAAGAAGTTGAAATAAAGGCTTGGTTAAAACTCTTGAAAGAATATAATGCAGAGACTTTTAAAAAACTCTTTAAATATCTGACACTTGCCATATACAATGTGTAGGCAATTTGACCCTTTGGGCAATGTGTGGCCTGTCTGTGCAGTGGAAACTCAAGTAAATCACGCACGGAATCTAAAATGAGACACAGGACTTCTTCAAGTCCACATTCCCCCTTCTATTTCCTTTGCCTTCTTGGACCAGTCACATTATTTCTCCATTTGTATTCATATATAAAGTGGTGATTGTAAGACTGTCCTGTATTAATCAGATGGGGGCTTGGGTTACACTAATCAGATGTAACATAACAGATATGAAACTGTGATGCTGACTGCAAGGTCATCAGTTTGAGGCCACTAGCCACTCCTCAGGAAAATGATGGGCTTTCTACTCTTATAAAGACATAGTCTTGAGAAACCAGCAAGGGACTTCCATTCTGTCCTGTGGGATTCTGCTGAGTCAGTATGTCAATTAGTAAGGGAATGAGTGACGATTGAGTGAATGGTATTGAAAATTCTAAAATGATACTTACAGTAAGTCTAATCTACCTAAATAACATTTAACAAACCATCCATTCAACAAATGGTGAGATCTACCTGTACGAAGTATTATTCTAGGCAGTTTGATGCCACACAAGAAATATATGGCCCCCTCATACTAAAGAATTTATATTTCAGTGAGAGCAGATGGAATGTGGACAAGAAGTAAACATATAGTATAATTTGAAATAGTTGGAATAATTTGAGGTAAGAAAATGGAACAGGGCAATGTGATTCAGCAGAGTCCCTTGGGCCACACTGAGTGAGCTGCCAGTTTTGTGAGAGAAAACATGGGGCAAGATTGGTGTGTAAAGTTTTAAGGGGTTGCGTTAAATATATATATACCAGAAAAACCAGAATAATAATACTTTTTGATTTATGAAAATGATGTGAATTCAAAATGTTAATGCTCATAAAGCTTTCTTAGAACCCCATGCTATTTTTCAATTTGCTATTTGTCTAAGGCTGATTTCTGTGGTGCCAGAGTCAAGTAGTTTGTACAGAGTCCAGACAGCTCACTCTTTCCTAAAATATTTCCTTGTTGACCCTAAAAGGAGCCTGGTAGAAGAAGGGCCCCCTCAGTCCACAGAGGAAGCTGCTTACACCTGTCAAGATTCACAGTCGTAGATACTGAGAAGTGCTTGGTCTTTGGGGTCACAATGAAATGGAATAGTCTAGATGGCAGCAAAGGAGCCCAGGTGGCATAGTGGGTTACACCGAGAGCTCCACGTGAGGAGTTGAAAGTCACCTGCCATTCCGCAGGAGAAAAGCTAGGCTTTCCACTCCTGTGAGATGTTTCAGACCACAGGAACAGTTCTGTCCTACGGGGGAGATTTGAGTAGGATTTGACTCTAGGGCAATGAAATCACGTTTCTTGTGGGTTTTTTTTTTGTTTGTTTTTGGTAATGGCAAGTGGTTTTTTCATGGTGGTGTTTCCTTGGGTATTTTTTGACCCTTAAATGAAAAAAAAAAACAGGTTAAGTTTGATGATCCTGAGATGGAGAGATACAGGGAGATAATTTGTCTAGGGCTTGTCTGAAGAAGATTTGATCCATTTCAACATCATCATCACTATTATTTTATACTTTCTCATTGAGCAGTCACTGACAAACTGCTCAACCCATCTTTGTCCTATTTGGACTAGATCAATTTTAGAGGCTAAAATTTCCTTGATTCTGTAACTCTTTTAATGATGTACCATCACGTTTCTCTCTATCAGGTACACTTGCTCAAACATCCGTAGCAAATTGTTTTATCCTACCCAGCTTCTCTTTGCCACCTACCTGGGTTTTTGCGTACCTCATGCCATTGTCAGATGGTGTGTGCCAACAGACTGCATTAGTCTAAAGAAAACATAATTATGAAGGTAAAACTGATCAAAATCAGGTCATTTGCTGAGCCAAATATAAATTATATTTGGATCACCTATTGTTTGGGATTTTCTGCCTCAGTGCTCCCCCCATTAGAGAGCTAATCAGGAGCTGGCTGTGCCTGTGACTGGAGCTGTATCTTACATGTGAGTTTTGTTAAGGCCTCCTGGTGAAATGATTAGCTTAATGCCATCCATCAGAGAGTCAGTCCTGTGCATCTGGCGTCCCCAGAATCAGTGTGTGCTGATCGCAGATGTTGGAGACTCTTCAGGCAGATTGCTGGGGTGAGGGGGAGACTAACATTTCATCTCAGAGAGAAGTCAGATGTCAAACAACAGCTAAAAAGCACAGGCAGTCTACGACTTTCTAAGATAAACCATGTATACTCGAGTATAAGCCAACTCAAATATCAACTGAGCCACCGTATTTTACTACCCCAACAATTGCATTAAAATTGTCCTGAAAAACACATGAATATATACAGGATATGGGAATTCAAAAGTATAGCTCCGTACTATGAAGTCCAAGTTTGATTTATACAGTCATAAATTTAGTGCATTTGCAAATGGGAAAAAGCAACAATTGTTCTTTTAATAACTAATGACTGAAAAAAAAGTAATGAAAAAGTGAAGCTATTTTTAGATCACTTTATCACATAAGTCTAAGAAACATCAAAAATATACAAGCATGTAGGCATATCCAGGGAACAATGGTGAAGCGTGCTCCTCTGGGTTCTTTCTATTAATAGCAAAGCCCCAAGGAGTCTCTGGCCCATAGACTTTGGTCATTTGCCTGAATCAGGAGTTGGCAAATTACAGCTAGTGGGCCAAATCTGGCTCATTGCTTGTTTTGGTCAATAAAGTTTTATTGGAACACAGTCTTGCTCATTTATTTACATATTGTCAATGACTGCTGTAATGCTACAATGGCAGAGCGAGTCATCACAACAGAGACCATCTGTCCCGAAAGCCAGGAATGCTGTCTTGCCTCTTGTAGGAAAAGTGTGCAACTCATGCTCTGGAGGACTGTATTCTGTAGGTCAAGGATGGCATCTTCAGATAGGTAAAGCTCATGGTGTCATAGGCATGTAAATACTATCTGGTGAGTGGGGAGACAAGGTTACAAAAAACATCCATTGGATTTTAATGTATTGATTCTGGTTATTGTGAAAAGTTCTGAAATAAAAACAAAAGATAGAGGATATGATAATTCTCTTATTTCTAAAGCCAAATCTTTATTCAACCTACTTTACCTACTTAAAAAAAAGTAGAGAAGACACTCCAAATGTTTACTGCCATTTCGCTAATCGCATCCTTGACCATGGTTGAGTGAGCTCTTACTGAAGGACACTAGGCTAGTCTCTTAAGAGCTTAGTATTTTAAACATATAGAGAATGCTGTCTTCTCAGTACTGCAATTTTTTCTGTGCCCTAGGCATATTCCTTTCTGCTCAGTTCTCTGAGAAGCCAGAAGATTATTTTACTTTAAAACTATTTTAGATATACCCTTTCATAAGTAATAGGCAGTGGATATGCTTCTATACAGGAAAACTGTGTTGTTTTTTGTAAATCAAGCCTGGAGTTGTATACAAATGCATAAAGATGTCCTGAACAAGTTATTTTGTAGAGCCAATAGTTCTTTCTGAAAAAAAGAATTCAGCTTAAAATATAGATTCGCCAGATTTTATTTATTTGTATTAGAATGTCTTTATTTTTGAATGTCTTTTTAATGTATATATTATATAATGTATATATCATACCAGGATATAACCTGTTCACACAGCATATATTCATGACCATCCCCATTGCCCTACTATCATATTGCCCCTTGTCATCAAATCATCTCCGTACTTGGAGCCGAAACACAACAGACAAAGCTGCATATGTCTGTGGTGCAGTTCATTGATGCACACACTTTTGCTGGATCACAGGAGTCCTGGGAGAGACTGCTCTGAACAGGCCATTTTCAGAGCTATTCTGTCATCCACTCCGCTGATTCCGTGTGTTAGCAACCCATGCTCATAGTGTAGATTTGGGTTTCCCAGGGTGCTATCATAGCTTAATTTTCGAAAGGAGAGCACCCAGCTCTGCTTCTGAGGTGCGTTGGTTTGCCTTCACCTTTCCATTCTGGAGTTACTAGCCAATATCATGAATAGTTTGCACAATGCAGAGAGACTCTGGTTTCCCAGAGGATTTCTGATTTTGAACTGATCTTCACAAAGGATGACAGCGATTTGGTGGGCAGGGCCATTCTTCACTCTGCTATGACTCAAGTTGACGATAAAATTAAAGTATCACAACAGTCTAATATTTGTCCCTTGGTTTCCATCAAAAGTGTCATTTCATATCGTCTTCTTACTAGGAGAAAACATGCCAAAGATCTGTATAACTCAGCTTTGCTGTTGACCCAGCCTGCTTCTGAAAGCAAACAGACCTCTCATGATGGAATTAGTGGAAGCTGTGTTTACACCTAGGGAAATGGTCTGGCTTTTAGAGCAGCATGCACAAGTGAAGGTACTAAGTGGCTAATGTAATGAAATCAGTGCTTCGAGGTAGCAGTGGGCATCTGGGGCCCAGCAATACTCATACACTCGATTTGTTAGTAAGAAGGGAGGCCTGACTCAGGCTTCATGCTTTATGAACTGTAGCTTTAGATGCCATTCCTATGCACTTTGAGGCCTTTCCTCCCTATGTGGGCCGCCCTTTTTAGTCCAACGATCATTCATTCACTCATTGAACAAATAAATGCCTAGACTTTCAAGATGTGGTGTTTGGGACTCTAGTTTATGACTGGTTAAGAGAATGGGACCTACCTATAGATAAGGATATTATTCAGTTGACACTTGGAGAAATTGAGATAGAGGACAAGTCTTCTGATGACTGAGAGGTCAGAGAAGTTCATTTGAGAACACTTTAGGAACATTGCCTTTATTTCCTCATGATTAGAACAGAAAGTAACAAAGTTAATTGAGCCAGTTAAAAGAAAGATAACATTCCAAAAGTACAGTAACGAGAAAGAGACAGATGGAAATCATTATTTGTTAATAACATGTAGTAACCATGCAGGAGTGATGACCTCCACGCACCTTGCTGCATGCTGTGTCCTGGGCAGCAGAACAACATATAGCGAGCCGTGTCAGAGGGCAAGGTTTGGAGAATGAATGGGGTGTCTTGGATATGTAGGGCTGTAAAAAAAAGAGGGTAATTATCATAGGCAATGGGAAGAGTGCTGGGAGTCAGTGGCCAATAATATTTGGATCTCGGCTCCCAAACTTAATTTCGACAGTGACTCTTGAGACCGAGATAAGTTCATCTTTTCATGCATTTGTGTCTCAGTCAGAAAGGAATATCTAACGGTACAGCAGTCTCCCTGGAACAGTAGAGAGGACATATTAAGGGCACACGGTACAGATTCTAGGAATGTTTGGTGTTATATAGCAGAGCTTGACAATCATCTTCTTGTGAAGGGTTCTATAGTAAATATTCCAGCTCTGTGAGCTATGTATGGTCCCTATTGCTACTGGTAAACTCTGAAGAGCAGCAGGAAAGCCATGGTCAATATGTAAAGACATAGATGTGTCCGTCGAAACCTTCTTTACCATAATAGGTTGTGGGCTGATTTAATCGGTAAGCCAGAGCTTTTTCTCAGGAAAGAGACAAAGCTGTCCTTCCCCTTAAATAGTTATAGTTTCAAAAATCCAATATAGATAGGGTCATGTGTCACAGAATTGACTTCAGGACTGAGTTTGGGTTGGAGAGCCCTGGTTTTGATCTCTTCTTTATGGACTCGAGTGTTTATCGATAAAATAAAAACTCCTACATTAAATAGATGCTGAATAAAGAAAAAGTGGCAAAATCAGGCTTTGAATGTAAAAAGAACACCCTCCAAACTTTCTAAAGTAGTGTCATTAACAGAAGTAGTTTAGAGGCTCTGAGGTCATGAAATAGGTGGGGCCCAGGAATCTGAAGTGAGGCACAAAGCATGGCTAGTCAATGGCAGAAACATTTACTAAATGACCAAAAACCTTGGAAGCTGTCCTTTCTTGCTTAGTCCTCCACTGAGGTTTATGCCCCCTCTAGGCAGCGTATCCATTTCTCATACCATTCCTCGCAGAAGTCTTCCCTGTTTAATTTATACCACAAACAAATGACAGTCTTTTGTTCGAATAAAGAATTTCTATTTAAATATGACCTGAAGGCCATATATATATATATATGTATATGTGTGTGTGTGTATATATATATATATATATATATGGTGTTTGGAAGATCTCACTGACACACATTCTAGAGGCCCTCAAATGAGCATGAACTCTTATTTTGTTTGTATTTGATGTTGCCAGCAATTGATTCTAAAAATAACTTTCTGAAGATCACAGTTCAGGATGACTTGGTCCCGATCTTTGGATGTGGTAGGGTTTTTGCTGATTTGTGGAAAGTTTCATTCCACCACACCATATGGCATCCCAGCTGGCAGATACAGGCTTTTGGGCTCTAGCTAAGGATGCCATCTGGGGGTTGATCCTCACTGCTCCACCGAGGGAAGTGAACAGGTAAGGTGGATCTCGCTGTTTGCATTTTGTCATCGGATTGTCTAAGCCTCTCAAGAATGGTGTGTAAGAAGAGGTTTCAACTGAGACTTCACAGTAGCAAGTGCATGATTCTGACTATGAAAATGGAGAGCATTATTTGCTTATTTACATGTTGTATCTATCCTAATTGTAACAGTTAGTGGTCATGTGACCATCACCTTAATCCACCTTCATTTAATAGGCCCTGTGAAACACAGAAAGGATTTCCCATAGCTCATAAATGAACATAATGTGGACAGGGGTTAAAAGCCCAAATCCTTTAACACTGAGAAATGTTCTTTGCTCTCTCTCTCTCTCTCTCTCTCTCTCTCTCTCTCTCTCTCTCCTTCCACAAGTTGATAGCATATAAGGATGTGTTTGCTCTTCAGGGTTCATTACTTTGAGATACATAATTTGAAAGATGATGTTATTTTCATGGCCAGATTTCAGCTTCAAAATTTTCTTTTCACCTGAAAATGAATGTTTTTCTAAAACATTTGCTATCATGCTTTTGTGCTCTTTAATCCAAACAAACATATTGAATAAACAGTCATATAGGGAAACTGGAGCTTTGTAGGGCAAATCATTACTAAAATGAAGAATATCTAGACTTTCATAGATGGCTTACAGTAGCCTAGAAGTCAATTTCTTCATCGAAGCTCTGCCTTTCCAAATAGCACAAATGTGAAACTTTATGAATTGGTCTTGTATTTATGCTTCCTTAACTTGCATGAAGACATGATTTCTTTAGTTTAATAAGGCCCTGATTGCAGGTATCAGCACACAAGCATTTACTGAAACTAGGTTCCTTTTAGTAAAATGCAAGCCGTGTGAAATTCATGGAAAATGTAATTACGTTCTAATTTACTCAATGCCACTGGCTTTAATTAAAGTAGATCATATTTCATTGAAGCAAATTCATGATCTGCTTTAACAAAGGAAGTGAAAAATACACACACACACACACACAAGAAGGAAATTTTCTATTTTTCCTTTGCTTACTAACCCAGAATGTGATTCAGCTGTGATTTTCGAAGTATCAGAGAAAAGCTGGTATCTCGAAGCACAGACCTGTAGGAGACTTTTAAAAGTCAAACTGTGAGGCCTAGTGAGGGCATCTCCAGTCTTTGTTTCTGTCTGCCTGATGGTGAAGTTGGGTAAGCACTAGGCTGCTAATCGAAAGGTCAGCAGTGTGAAACCTCTCTGAACTGAACTGATACTGGAGTTCTTTAATGTAGTTCTTTAATGAAGTGATAAAACAATGTTGGACTTGCCGGCTTTTGGATTCCCAGAGGCGCAACTTTTCCTTGGGAGGGAAATGAGGTTTTCTAAGTCCTAAAAAGATCTGCCCTCTCAGAAATCTTTGTCTGCCAGGATTGCCCTGAGTGGAAATAGACATGGTGACCGTGAGTTTGGTCAAAGGTAAGTTTGAGTCTCCAGTCCTGCTCAGCATTGTCTTCTGCTCCTCCAGCCACACCCTTCCCACTTCTCAGGGTGCATCATAGATAAAGCTTGAGTATCCAGTGGACACATTACCTTGTCCTCATTTTCAGATACTGTGTCACAAGATGTCAGCCATCCATTCTGCCCCTCTGGGAATCTGGATGTAGGCAAGTCCAACATGGTTTTATCACTTCATTAAACAACTATGTTACTTCCAGAATCAGTTCAATTCATGGACTTCTCATGGAGCAGAACAGCTGCTGTGGTTGCAGTGATTGTACAGAGACCAAGGGTGTTTGCCATAACAGAGTGTTTCATGGCCCATCTCTTGGGGGGGAGGGGGAGGAATTCCTTCCCAAATTCCTCCTGTTTTTTAAGTCAATCTGGTAAAAGATGATGCTTTCTACGTCCATGGAGGTAAAAGTGAGTGTCAGAAAGGCAAACAGGTAGTTCTGTTCTGTTGTCTCACAGTGAACCAGAACCAACTTGAGGGAAGCAAGATGCAATTTCACAGCATGATTTCTATTTTGAGTTTGTGATTTTAATATGTCCACCCATCCTATGGTCTAAGGTGGTGTCTTAGGCCCAGGACACAGCAGGCAGGAAGGTGATATCTGACATTTAAATCATTCTCAGGCAGGCTCTTCTAGTGAAGGCATCTCTCTAGAGGTAGTCAGAGAATGGCTACTAGATAAGCAATATAACATGAAGTCAGTCATCAGTTTTGACATGCTCATATAGGTGTAACAGTATTCAGAAAAATAATTTATAAGCCAGATCATTGATTTAATTGCCTTTGGTAATATACATGTAAGCTGATACTTACAAATAAGAGCACAAAATTTTCGGTAGATAACTATCAAGTTTTTAGACATATACATTCTGAATACTCAATAAGAAATGTTTCAGAAAAACTTTTAAAAATAGAGATAGGTAGTTATATATTGCTAAGTTTTTATATACTATAAGGGAGGAGAATTCAAATTTCAGTCATGGTAAAACTGTGATGACAATTCTTAATGATATCTTTAGTGGACCATGTAAGACAATGAATTTAATGTGCAATGGTTTATGCTAAACAAGGTTAAAATGTGGCAAAGACGGACTAGGTTTTAATGTGCTGTAAAGAAATTAAAAGCCTCTGGCACTCTGTAAAACACTACCCTTTGGTTTTGATGGAAGTGCCCATTACCAGCTAAAGGTTTAGTCAATCATTGTGCTGATAACACAATGGGTAATTGCTAAGAGGTCCTGCATAGCTAAGGAGGAACCATTTTTAATTCCACTGTCTTTTGTGAACCAGAACCAAAGTACTTCAATGCTTTTTAAAATAGACATTCTAATTTGTCTGATAATTTTTACTTCCTTTCACAACTAAATTGACTGACTGTAGTCAATGGGTTTTCATTCATTTAGTGTAGTAGCTTTATATATATTTGCTAAGCCAACCTTTTATAAATAAGTTTCAATATTAATCGGGAGTGTGTAGATGCAATTTCACAGCATGATTTCTATTTTGAGTTTATTTCCTTCTAGATAGTGATACTCAGATGATATTAACAGGCAATGGCAAACTCTTCTTGGAATACCCTATGGTATAATGGAGGAGCCATGGTGCTGTAGTGTTTAAACAGTGGGCTGCTAATCCAAAGGTCTGTAGTTCAAAACAAACAAAGTATTCAAGGGAGAAAAACTGGGATTTATACTCCTATAAAGTATTATAGTCTTAAAAACTCACAGGGGTAGTTCTATACTGCTCTGTTAAGGATTCTATAATTTAGAATCCATTTCGGTGAGTCTTTAAAAAATTAATTATGGTCTAACAAGGAATTGAAACACAGAGACACAGACAACATTGAATAACCTAGATTGTCCCCTCTCTTTTTAGAAAGATGAAACCAAGACTCTTATAGAATTTGTTCCAAAGCTTAGTATTTTGTGGAGACTAAATGGCTGCCTTTGAAGCAACACTTTTAATTTCTTACCATACTTGGCATAGGACTAAGGAAACAGCAATTATTCAATACGTGGTTTCTACTTAGATAACTAAATAAGGTTATTTGGGTTTTTCTTTTCAATACACAGAGATCACAATAATCATAAATCATGGCAACAAATAGAACAATACAACTCATCTGTAGGCAATTGAACATCCCCTTACAGAAGGGTTTCAGGGAGGGAATGAGCCAGTCAGGGTGCAGTGTAGCACTGATTAAACATACAACTTTCCTCTTGTCCTTTAATGCTTCCCTCCCATCATGAGCCCAATTCTACCTTACAAATCTGGCAAGACCAGAGCGTGTACATGGGTACAGGTAAAAACTGGAAACATAAAGAATCCAGGACATATATACCCTTCAGGGTTAATATGGAGAGTAACCATACAAGGAGGGGAAGAGAAAGGTGGGGGGACATGGGGGAAACCAATCACAATGATCTATTTGTAACCTCCTCTCACGGGGATGGACAACAGATAAATGGGTGAAGGGAGACATCTGTCTGTGTACGACATGAGAAAAAATAATTTATAAATTATCAAAGGTTCATGAGCAAGGGAGGGTTGGAGAGGGAGGGAAAATGAGAAACTGATACTAAGGATTTAAGTAGAAAGTAAATGATTTGAAAATGATGATGCCCACAAGTGTACAAATGAGTTTGACCCAATGGATGGATGGATGAATTTTTATAAGAGTTACCCCCATTAAAATGATTTAAAAAAATAGAACACAATTTTGCTCCATAACCCTGTTTCTCTAAGGTGATCTGAAGAGCATATACCCAGACTCCATCTTTTGAATCAGAATGATTCCAATTGATTCGTGGAATGAGAAGAGGGACCACTGGCATTTGGTTTAACTGGTTTGGATCTGTTGCATCCCATGAGCAACCCATGTGATGGGCATTTCGAATAAAACTAATAATCAAAGTTGAGTAGCAAATATCAGCTCTGTTTTGTTGTGGTGGTTTTTCCCCACTTGGTTTAGCTTGGCTAATGAAGGCATGTACTTTCTAGGGCATATGTAGATGCAAAAGATATATAGCTTGCCATTACAGAAAATGCTAAGGGAACCATTTCATAATCCTGATCTATTTTAAAAGTTAAACACTGTTTTGAGAGCAACTTTTAGGTAATAGAATTCTCATAAGTACTTTCCAAAGCAGACTTTCCAAAGGAAATCCATTGGCTACTGGAGCAAGAATCCAGAGATACTTTGTTTAGAATTTTTAACTCTACCACTTATTAGGTAGGTGACCTGCAACAAGTAACATTCTTCTCTTTGCTTAGTAGGGTAATCCTCGTCAAGTGGTGGACTGTTAATGAAAAGCCTGGCAGTTTGAAAATGCACAAAGATTCCATGGAAGAATGACCTGGGAGCTGGTGGAGGCTTCTGTAAAATTTAGGAAAACCTTACAGGGGCAGCGCTTGTTTGTCATGTAATATTGTTATGAGTTTAAGTGAACAGCACTCAAGAATCATATACTGCTTATTGATAATGCTTATTATTTACAATCCTTGTTATTCTCATCATATGGCTTTGAGAAGAGATTTTTTTTTCGGGTATCGAGTATGAGAAAAAAATTGAAAGGGATTGAAACTTTATTTTCAAGTGTGAGACCATAACTTGTTTTTGTTTTTAGGTACCATTTAGTCATTCCCAAATCAGCCTTCCCCTGTACAAGAGAATAAAACACTGCCTAGTCCTGCCCCATCCTCACAATAGTGTTTATGTTGGAGTGCATAGCTGAAGCCACTGTGTCAATCCATCTACTTTGATCTTTTATGGCGACCTTCTGCTTCACCAGGGGAGCCGTGATGCAGTGATTGATTACGAGGTGCACTGAGCTCTGCAGAGTTGGCATTTTGAACCCACCAGCTGCTCTGCAGAAGAAAGCCCAGGATTTCTGCTCCCTTATCAAATTACAGCCTTGGAAACCCACAGGGCATCGCTCTGAAGCAGTTTTGACTCAATGGCAGTGAAATTGATATTTTGGGTCTAGTTTGCCAGGAACCCTGGTGCCACAGTGGTTATTGGATAGTTTAACTGATAAGAACCTCTCAGAACATTTGGTAACTATCTGAATTACCCAGCTTCTGTTCTGTGAAGAATTTAGTGGATCTGGGTTGCAATTCTCAGTGGGCTTGCAATTTGGGTTGCACTCACACTTAGTCTCTCTCTCTCTCTCTCTTTCTCTCTCTCTCTTGCTCTCTCAAGCAAAGCTTCTGAATAGTTCCTACTCTCAGACCAGCTTAAGAAACACTAACTTAACTGATATAATGCAACTGGCCAAAATTTTTCTTCCATAAAATTAGAGGACTAAAGTTGACAGTATGAATGCCTTTCTTTGTCCAAAGTATTTCAAAACTTGGCCTTCCTCGCTTTCCAGAGGGCTGTGCATATAGATAGTACTCAATGCAGTTTGTCATATGAGTGACTAATTTATATTTGGATGATTATATATACACATATATGTGTACTAAATGCATGTATAGTTGTATTCTACAGCGTTATAAGAATGTTTATATTATTATTTTATTTTGGTTTTTCATGGTGCTATATTTCTTGATTAGACTGAGCAGTCACACAAGGAAGTAGTAAAGTCTGATCTGGTTGTGCTATAAAAACATGAGTTAAGTAAGTAGAATGGATGGTAATTAATCAGATAAAATAGAGGTAAGAAGCAGATTTCTGAGACAGATGGAGGAAGGTACAGAAAAAGTTAAATTGGAATATCAGGAGAATCTAGGGATATATAAAAAGAAAAATGCCAATGAACCACTTATATCTTTCCTTTCTCCAACATTTTCTAATTATTCTGACAAGATATTGCTCTCAACTGTTCAAGGTCCATGGGGAAGAACTCTGGAGAGGGAAACAAGTGGGAGAATTCTCAAGTTGAACATTTGTATTCACAGGCATCGAAACTCACTTTCTCCAAGTCCAGCTGTTTCTTGACCTTCAATTGGATAGAAATTTATTCTGGAAATAGAGTTTGAATGTGAACTGTGCTTGCCATTGTGCTCTGAACCGCCTAAAGGACTACAAGTGGAGCTTAGTTTGCATACTTGTTATTTTCCTTTTAGTAATTCTTATTTATTTAACATGTTAAGATCACAATTATGAAATGAATTTATAGGATTTCTATGATTCATTTAATTGTGTGTGCTTTTTCAAAGTGTTTTTGCATTTCTTCCTTTATATAGTTAATGATTTATTCTGTAAGTATTTACAGGAGTTCAAGTATTAGATATTGTAATTTCCTAACATATTCTTCATAAACAAAAGTGTATGAAGATGAATGCCTTACTGACATTGAGTGTCTAATAATATCTATACTTTGAAGTGTTAAGTTATTATCTGTAAATTATTTCATGTACTGTAGTTGTTTAGTTAGCCTTTGCTAAATGAAAATCCTATAGCTGGTTAGAAGGGAAATACCAAATTCCTGAATAAATTAAATAGACATGCCCCATGCCCACTTAAGATCAGGTAACAACCTGTGAATTTTGCTATTTCCTGGCATTTTGATGAACAAATATTTAACATTTTACTCTATGCAGATTACAATGCAAATCTCTCTAAGTCCCCTTACCGATCACTACTGAGTATACTTCCACTATGTGACCCCCTGTGTGTCACAAGAGAGCTGCATTCCAGAGGACTGTCCTGGCTGAGACTTTTCAGAAGAAGATCTCTAGAACTTTATTTCTTTTCTTTAAAACAATACTTTTATTGGGGCCTTTACATCTCTTATCCCAATCCACACATTCATCCAGTGTGTTAAGCACCTTTGCACATATGCTGCCCTCATCGTTTTCAAAGAATTCTCTCCCACTTGAGCCCCTGATATCACTCACTATTTCTTTCTCCTCCTTCCCCTGCCCTTTCTCCCTCACAAACTCTTGATAAATTATAGATTATTATTTCCATATCTTACATCATCCTCACTTACACATACATATCTTACATTACCCCTCACTCACTTTTCTGTTACTTATCACCCTGGAGGGGGATTCTTTTGATTGATTCCCCTTTTCTTCCCCCATCCTCCCCTAAACTTTCTGGTATCTCTGTTCTCATTGTTGGCTCTGAGAGGTTTAGCTATCCTGGATGTCCTGTGTTGTGGCTCTGTAGCACTGTGCATGCTCTAGTCTAATCTGATTTGTAAGGTAGCATTGAGGTCATGATAGTGGGGTGAAGGAAGCACCAACGAACTCAAGGAAAGTTGTATGTTTTATCAGTGATAGACTGCACCATGATTGGCTCATCTCTTCCATGTGACCCTTTTGTGAGGGGGTGTCCATTTCTCTCCAGATGCACCCCACCTTCCCCTCAGTTCACATTGGTTATGATTTTGATACTTGATCCCCTTAACACCTCATGATCACACTGGCTGATAAACTTCTTCCCTGTGGGCTTTGTCGCTTCTCTGGTGGATGGTCGCTTGTTTATCTTCAAGCCTTTAAGACCCTAGACACTATATCTTTTGATAGTTAGGCACCATGAGCTTTCTTAACCCATTTGCTTATGCGTCCATTTTGTCTTCAGCAATCTTTTCAGGAAGATAAGCATCCCAGAATGCCCAACTTTGGGAACAAAATGAGAGAGCACTTCAGTTGAGGCCAAATGTCCATCTGCAACCTTAATTCTTAACATATAGATATGAGTACATAGTTCTATTCCCCTCTCATTACATATATCTTCATGCCTATATTTAGGCCTCTATAAATATCCATTGACTTCTGGTTCTTTCCTCTGTCTCCTGTTACTTTCCTCTTGACTCACCATCATATTTGGCCTTCATTTGGGATAGCAATTCTCACTGCTACATTGCCCTTGATGAAGCAACACTATTCATCCCATGACCTTCCTTCCATTGATTTAGTTCACTTGTTGTTCCCTGACCACTAGAACTTTCTTCCAAGCAATCAAATGTTTCAGTTAACAGTATAGAGAACCGGAGATTTCAAAAGCCTTCTTCACCCTAATAATTTCCTCAATTCAGTCTATCTTCCATCAGAAAAGAGAACACTTCTTTCCAAATGAAATCTTAAGATGATAGTACAGACAAAACATGAAAAGCTGATAGATGTGAAGGGTCTTCTTGGTAAAATTCCATTATCTTTCATTTAATATGTCCATGAAAATACTGGTACCCCCTCATATTAATAATAAAGACTATCTCAATAAATCAGAAATAAAAAAGAATCTAAAAAGTCTATAAAATATGTCATTATTAGAAGGACAAACTTCTAGGAAGAGATAATGTCTATTTCAACTCTGCTTTAGGTTTGCCCCAGTAACAAAACCCCTTTTGATGGAAAAAGCAGATGATTGATGTCCCAAAATTATGGGATTGGTGATCTTTGGACTTGGGTTCAGATTACTTATTTTTGAGAGTGCCCAATGTATAGTACCCCAGGACTAACATATATATTCCATATATTATATGTACTCTTGTTCAAGTCAAATTTTTAGCACATTTTTATGTCATTTTTGTGGTTAAATTGGGTGTCTGAGCTGATATTTGATTTGGCATCTACTTGAGTATGTATAGTGCTTCCATGCTCTATTTTCCTTCCTACAACATATGTTTGTCTTGTGGGCATGGTTCTGCCTTTGCTAATGAGTATTATTGAAAGTTTTACTAATACTAGTCTCAACCTAGGCTCAACTTTTGCTGTTTGTGTAAATAGTGTCCAGTAACATAAATTTTTAATCTATGCAAGTCAAAAATAATGCATTTCAGGGATGAGCCCCGGTGGCATAGTGGTTGTGCATGGGACTGTGGCCCACTGGGACGGAGGTTCAATTCCAGCAGTGGGGCTGGGCCTCCTACTCCTACCACCAGACAGCAGTGATGCCAAAAAATAGATAAATAAATAAATGATGCATTGCAGTTTAAAAAATGGGCCTTATGGCCTAAAAAGCTATGCATAAATATGTACATACCTTTTCTCAACAGTATTTTAAATTCTTTACTACTGTCTAAAATAATGATATTGTCAATAGAATTACCTTTGGCAATGTGGAGAAGATGATTTAGAACGTTCTCTCATAAAATGATAGTGATGTCTCTGAAATGAATGGTGGGCATATATAAACCATGCTTATATGAATGAACTTTGGGATTACACTGACTTGTCACTCTAATTTAAGAAGAATTTTTTCTTATGACATGACATTACTCCATACTTGCCCACATGGGTGCTACAGCAAAATAAGATGAAGAAATCAGATGCTGCCTGGCCAGAATGAATAGTGTCTAGGGTCTTAAAGGCTTTTCCCTAAAAATGCCTTTGTATATGAGATGCCACATAAACCCACACATAAGAAGCACACCAGTCTGTATGATCCAAGAATTGTAAATAAAAAAATCCAAAGAACAACATCAGAGCTTAAATTCTGAATAGTCAGTTTTCACAAGGTGATGGATGATAGTGGAAGCTCCAAACGCATTTGCGTAGCCCCATGTGAATCAAGCCTCCAATGAATACCTTTGTTGTGGATACACTTGCTATTAGGTAGAGAGCATTGTAGAGTTGATTGTAGCAGATAGAGTTAGGTCAAAATGTAACACCTTATCATTTGATATCCATGTTGACCCACTTTCAATGTATTCTAGCTTCTTGTTTTCTTTTTGAGTGAAGTATTTTTCTTGGTTTGCTTGCTTCTTGTTTTTAATCTATGTTTTTCTGTATAGGAAAGTCAGACAAGGCAAACTTTAGACAGGAACTGGATGAATAATTACCTAGAGACATAGCAGGGAGTTTGGGGGAATGTGGGGGAACTAACAACCATAACTAGAAGAAGGAAGAACGTGTACTATCACTGGTGGTGGTGAGGTTTGCACAACTCATCTTGATATGGTTGTACCAGTGTCTTTTGCAAATTATATGCCAAGGGGTGTGGAGAGAGGAATGATGGAAAAAAAGATAAAGGAGGGAAAGAAAGAGGAAGAGACAAAGGGAGAATGGAAAGAAAGGTAGGAAGGAAGGATGAGAATACTGTGGGCTTAATAATATGTTTTCATTTTCTGTGGACTCTTCACCAATTGTGTGAAGAAACTACTTTCCTTTTATAAATACTCTTAAGTCACTAATATGTTAAGTAACAGGACAGGGATAGAGGGGGGTTGCACATTCCCATGCCTGCACTAGGCCATTTCGGAAACGGGGAAGAAAAATCAGGGGAGCCTTAGCCAGCCATAAAGACTTTAATTGGGCATGTCCCAATTCAAGCCCCCCCCAAGCCAGGTAGGCGGTAAACCTGGGCTACCCAAACTGGCACCAGGTGGGCTTAATTTAGCCATTTGGGGTCAGCCAATACCTTTGACCACACCTCCCCAGCCAGAGGTTAAAATACCTTAGCAGCAAGGCTACTACTGGTCTGCTTTAACTGCCTACTTTCTCCCCTTGACCCTGCTACTGCACCTATCAGGCTGGGCCACAGTCTTTCTGGCCACAGGTCACCATATGTGGACGCAAGGTAGCACAGATTGCCTGTGTTCAGTGGTGAGTCCCAGCATGGCATATGCGTGGTTTGCAGATTTTACTGAAATAGCATATATGCATTTAAGACTCTAAAACCCAAAGCTTCTTATGTCCTTTATAAAAACCCACTTGGATCTGGAATCTGGCTTTAGCACAAATTCTTTCTCATGCACAGCCCAGAACTGAGGTATTTCCAACTCAAGAAACCTAACATGTACTGTTCTTTTACCGTGATGAATTAACATTTAAACCAATAGCCATTAGAAAGATTTTTAACCAAGTCCCTGGAATTTTTGCTTAAAGTTGCACTAACTTTTATTGAAATCCTACTGAGTGGATTTATTGATCCTCTGATAATGGGCTAATGCAGCCAGACCACTTCACTAGAGTAAAATGGGCACACACATGCTCCCCTCCAACCCCATCTGTTTTAAGAGAATCAGAAGTGTTGCTATGATTAAGTTCTAGGATCATACTTACGCTTGAAAGATTGGAGGGACATAATATTAAATTGACAGAAGCATTATCAAATTATGATGTGTTTTTCTCAATTAGAGAACCAAACTACTACATATATATATATACACATTTATTTATAGCAAATACCTGACCAAGCATACCATTAGTACAGATGTCTAAACAGTTTGCTGCTACTGAAGGGCCATGTCACTGATGGATGGCAAAGAAAGACGACCCTGGATATGAGCACACAGAAGAAGTGTAGGGTTGATTGATGGCAGCAGTCAGTCATCATCAGGACTTGGAAATGAATGAGGTATTAAGCCTTAAGGACCTTTATGTTTCCTTCTCCCACAGAGAACTAAGTCCCAGAAATACCAGGAAGCTGCCCTGAAACTTTTTTATCCAGTGTTGCAGGAGAGATTCTTATTCTTAGTGCTCAAACTCACTACTAATTTCTATTTGAACTTTATTAAAGAACTAAGCTCTCACTAACCATGTGAAGCCTCTCGCCTCTTTATTGGCTATAAATTTCGTCATTAGGTATGTTTGAGCATGGTTTATCCTTGACTTCTCTGATGGAAGAAAGTGACCATTCTGGTCCTGCCCTTATATGGCATGTGATGGAATTAAAAGATTTAAGACTCACTAATTAAGAGTGGTTGGAAGACATAAAATAAAATAATTTTAATGTCATCAGACGACAACTTTAGAGTCAGCTTCATCAGACACTGGCTATTTCCATCACTCACAATAACAAAGCTCTGCACGGCTTCAGAGTGGCAATCTGAACTCTGCCTTCTCAGAAAGTGACATAGTTGGTTTCCCCCCACTGATTTTCTCCCATCTGGAGCCAAGGTCAACCTGCCCTCAGCCTGCTTTTTTCATCAGCCCTCACTGGAAGGAAGAGGTGGATTGTGCTCTCTGATGCTAGTTTTCTGTTTATCAATTTTCTGTAATTTTACTGGAACCCTGAAAAAGCAAACCCTTGAGTTTCATTTCATTCAATTCTCATCTCTAGCATTGTCTGCAAAATATGAAGTAAAAAAGTTACACCTATAACTTCCCTGAGAGAAAACAATGCAAAGGGACAGACCAATGTTAAACAGAATGCATGAAGGAAAAGAATTTCAGAGTTGATCCGAATGGGCTGTGGAAATAACAAAAGGTCAAGGAAGTGCAACCTCCTGTATGTTTGAGAAGCAGGATACCATTTGAATGGCTAGAAGCTTGGGAGGAAATATTCAGAGAAGAGACAGGTTTTAAGAAAACAATATTTAACAGGAATTTCTGGGAACTGGGATGAGTATGATCGAATTAAGCTATTTTGTCACCTGTATGTGCATACAAATTCTGTTCTTGAAAAACGTTCTTCAAATCTGAGTTTTTGATTTCTTGTTCCTTCTCTGTTGACTTTGCAACTCTGAGATGAATATCATGGAGTCAGGCCGGAGGCAAATTCGAGGACACAGTTGTAGGCTTGGAGCCAAGGAGAAGCCCCCTGTTTCTCCAGTCCCCCATGCCCTTCGAGGTATTGAGGTTGGGGCATAGTACCAGCCTCTCTCTGAATCAAATTTTTGTTCTTGGCAAGAAATACATAGGTAAGAAAAACCTTTGTGTGATAATATTTTCTTCTTTTTTGCTTTGTACTCCAAAACCAAGCCCAAAGCCTGTCTCTTCATTTTCTAGTCATTATCTTCCTTTGGTGGTTGTCTATAACATACAGTTTTATAAAGTATCTTTGTCCAAAAGTTGTTTCAAAAAAAAAAAGTTGTTTCCAAGAGACCAGACTCACCTCCCTTGTAATATTAAATTCTGATCACAAGCTTTAAAGGGGAATCCCACAAAAATTATTGTTTTACCCATTATACTTTTCTAGAAATTAAAAAGCAAATTCATTAAGGCTATCTCGACTGTATATATTTAGATAAAGCACTAAACCTGAGTTCCGATATCTGACTTTTTATTCTTTATACCATGCATGCCTCAATATAATATCTTTCCATTTATCCAGTCTTTTCTTATGCATAATATAACATCTAAGAACAATTATAATTTCTTCTTTACACTTTTTGAGAGTCAAATTATGTTTCAATCAAAGGACCTGGTCAAGCTCAGTACACAAATGTATGACCTGCCTAGGGGTTACTTTGCCCCAAAATTGCTTGAGTAGCCCTTTTTTTCTCTTTCAGTAAATATAACATTGCCATGTGTCCTTCAGCGATCTCATCAAACTTCAGACATGTCAAGGTCATGAGTAGCTTTTTGAATAAAGTAAGCAAGAGAATTAATGAACTTGGAAAACAAATAGAGGAACTAAGAGGGAGCAGTCGTTAAGGCAAATGTGATCATATGGCCGATTCAAGACTGATTTGCAAACTCAAAAGAATTCCTTTACCATGTCACATGCTCAATATTCAGTAAAACACTTTTGGAGAGAACATCACTGAAGTAGTCTGGAGTAGAACCAAATCTAGGTTTTGTCTAAAATGATTGAAATACACCAAAATTGGGACAACACATTTTTAGAATATTAGCACTTGTGTCATTTGATTCAAATGGCTTTTTAGAGCGCAGGAAGATCTTAGACCAAGAGGGAAGTGAGTTAACTTGTGTCATTTAAGGTGACAAAGGAGGGCTACATTCCAAATTCTAATTCTGAATCTGTAGTAACACTCAACTTTTCCCAAAAATAATTTGAGGATCTTTGATAATATCTGGCATTCAGGCACATAACCTGACAGGAAAGAGATACTCTTTAATCCAGAAGTTCAAAGGAGCCTGCAGACCATTTTGCCAGATCATTGCTAATACCCTGCAAGAAAGTTAATAACTCATGAGACTGACAGGGATCTATTGAAGTAAGGACTATTAAGACCCACGTTCAGATCCCACCTCTCACCATCCCTGTCACCTGACGTCATCCCAACTGCTCCAAGGTCATGATTGGATGCTTCTCTTCCAGGCTTTTTAGGAAACTGGCTCCCATTTGTTGTTATGAGATGAAGTTCATTGGCCATTGCTGCTGTGTTGCCTGGTGCTAATGTTGGTGATATCTTTAATATTCTTCAGACCAACATTTTCTGTTGCATGACAGACTGTGGCTCTGCACCTGGGCACACAGATATACTATGGCACAAATTGTGAAATCTAGAAAGTCTGGAAAAGTGAATGTCATCACACCTCTCTGAAACAGAAATGTTAAGATTCCACTTGTGTAAGAAATACAAAATAAAGGTGATTGAAAGGACTCACTATCATAGCCTGTCCGTTGTAAGGATCAAGACATGTTAGCTCTCTTTTCAATAGCCAGATGCAAATAATTTTATTCAATTTCCCATTTAGACCTTTATTCTCCATAGAGTTGTGACTCTTCTGCTGGTGCTTTACCTATATCTTTACCTATATTCCATATTCTTTTATTTTTTAGGAGAAGCATGTAATCCAAGTCATGAGACAATATATTGTGAAAATTTTCAAGTTCATGTACATCTGGTCCATAGTGGGAGCTCAGTGTTTCATGAATGTTTAATGCAATGCAAATTTTAAAATTACCCTATCTGATTTAAAAGCACGATTGTTATTTGACTAACCTTCTCACACCCATGGCCTACATAAAGAACAATTCAGGAAGAAGTTAGATTCCTTCTGATTTTCTTCCCTCAAGATTCTCTTGGCTTCTAATCTTTTACTCTGGTCATTGCCCCCCCCCCCTCATCATTTTCTCTCCCCTTTCTTATTCTTCTTAATACGCCCTTCTCCTGCTCACCATGCTCTGCCTTGGTCTCTCCTCTCCTCTGTTCTCCTTCCCCCCATTATCCTTTATGTTCTCTTCTCTCCTCCGTCACTCCTTTTAGATTTCCTGCCCACTCCTGCGCCACTTGTAAAACCGAACCCTCTTCTGTAACCCTTTGGAGCCTCTCTTCTCATTATTTCCCTCAGGACTTGATTAAGTCAGGATATAAGGTGGGCTCTTGGTCTGTATTTCAGCAATCACAGCTACATGGATTGAGAGCCTGGGAGAAAGGGAGCGCCCCTGCAGAGGTGTGCCACCCTATCTGAGAAAAGCCTCCGGGGGAGGAGACTGTGCCTGTCTGAGTAGGATCCAGGTTCTGCGGTCTTTCAGGTTTTGTACCGGCAAATGTAGTTTATTTTCAGGATGCATCCGTGTTGTTTTCTGTGGCCTCTTCTGACAAAAGCCAGGATGCACTTCTGGAGTGAAAACAAAATGAGGGCTGGATTGTGTACTTTGTCAAGACTTATCTGTCATGTTAGCCAGGAAAGCAGATGTTCACATGGTAATTTAAGGAGCCCAAGATAGGGTACATGTTTCCAAAGTTCAGAATCATTGCTGATCTTTGGGTAAACCAGACTTACTTTTTCAAGGGTCCTCCGAAACACCTAGGGAAGCAGCACTCTCTGAGTTCATGGGAACTTATGGAAACCACATTTGAATTGAAAAAAAATATATTATCTGGCCCTGTGGCATCCTCACAAGCGACTGCTACCTGTTTATCACCGTAGCCCTGTTGCCAATCCATCTTACTGAGTGAGGGTCTTCCTCTGCTTCACCAAGTCCAAGGTACACCAGTCTGAGATATCCCTCCCAAGGATGCGCCCAAAGCAAGCTTGCCAAATCCTGTTCTGTTTTCGTCCATAAATTTCATTGGCTGATTTTCAGAAGTAGATTACTGAGCATTTCTTCACAGTCAACTTGTTCTATCTCAGATGAGGCCTGTCCACCTGCAGTAGACCTGCTGATCTGTGAACAATCAGTAATCCAGCACCATAGTCTCACTCAGTCACCACAGAGTAATAATCTGACACAAAGGAGGTGTCTGGTCCCTATGGAAAACGAAAAGAGACAGTTACATTTTAGCTGCATATGTTTGTTCCTAGGCAGGCATCTTAACTCACTGACCATGGAAGTGAGGAGAATACTAGCGATGTTTTTAGGGGAAAGTGTCATCAGGACTGGACATGGAAGGGGCTAACATCGAAGTGGGCTGTTTCAATGACAGATTTTGCTAGTTTCTAAGGATGTGGAACCCTGACCCTCAACTTGGGCGGGGCCCAGTGTGTGGCCAAAGATTAGGTACAGATGAAAACAATCATTTGACACAAAATGTTTAAATATTGAATTCTTTCTCTCACTCGCTCCTTCTGGTCCTCAAAGATAGGAATAGCTAATAAGGCAGAGACCTACACTGGAAAATTAGCAGTTGAGATGATAGTCTTGCAGGGATAATTTTAAACTGAGATTGCTCTTGAGTACAGAGATTCATGTCAAATGTATCATTTTGACCATTTAATGAAATATATCTCTATAATTCTGGGTCATTGATCAGTAGAATTTGCAGAGATCAGTTTCCCAAGAGAATGGCACTTATTGGGAGTAGAGGAAATAACTATTATTGACTTGGTATCATTTTTGTAGGAAAATTGTTATTGGTCATAAACCTCTAAAATCCTATTTTCCTAACATAGCATATTTAGTTTTATATTTTGTAAACTTTTAGAATCAGGCTATTGATATAGCCTTTGATGTTCAGTAGTTTTGGTAAAATATGCTGTGTTCTTTTTGGTTGGTGGAGAGCAAGTAGACATATTTGGGGGAAGATATTTAGGAAGTTCCAGGAGAGAGAGAGAGAAAGAGAGGGGTGAGGGGGGACAGAATCAAATCTCAACACATAAACTACTGAGAGAACATTATGGTTGGTTTTGAAATGTGTTTGACAATGCCAAGGTCTGAGCCAGGCAGACGATAAAAACAGAGCCGGGTATTACAAAGGAAGAAAGGAGTTTAATTGCAATCATCCCCAATGTGGCCTGCTCGTTGGAATGACTGGAGTTAGCTAATTTGCAGCATGGCACAGTAACAGGCACTCAGCACCAGGAAGGATCTCTGTGGAGAGTTGCTGTGAGGATAAAGAGCAGCCTCTGTGAGCTCTGTCCAGTCCAGCCCATCTCTGGGCCACAGCTTTCCCACAAATATATCTCAGGTAATAATGTCAGTCCCTTGTCAAAAAGGAATATTTTGAAAGCACTATAAGCTCAGAGATGGGGAAACAGTTGACCAAATTAAAAGTCATGTGCAGTATTTTCATAATTCATAGCAATATGTGAAGACCAGCATGGTTATAAGAAATACGAATACAGACATACTAATAGACCCCACAAAGACCCAAAGTCGTAATAAGAGTAGGAATCAGACAAGATCACTTCCTGCTTCTCTTTTTGTCCAACCCCTGGCAGTTCTGAGGCTATGCCAACCCACTCCCCACCAATTGGGTCCATCTCTGTGGCACCAGAAGGGACCCCTACAAATGCCCCTCCATGAGAGATCAGTTGGGGCCACAGGAGTGAGTTGTAGGAGTCCTCACTGGGTCATTTTCAAGTGGAAAGGAAGAAAGGCTCCAATCGTACTCATGTTGCATCTCACCACTGCACATTTCTTCTAGGAATTGACTACAAATGCAAAGCGATGTACCACACTGTCCCTTGGTGCAATCCATTAATGAAGTCATATATGATAATGTCAAGACTTTTCTAATCAGGTGACAAATGACACTGGAGGTATAACTTATACCCCCAGCCCTACAGTCCTCAGCCCCTTGTAAGTGTCTCCACACATCTTTTGTGACGTGCAGGTACCTCCATACACTTTTGCTATGTGATTTCTCTTGTTTTTTCAGTTACACCAGCAACCTGGCATTTAGAAAATGCTGTAGGTGATAATCATTACAGTTAATTGAATCTTCTATGCAGGCACTATACTCTCTTACATATGGATAATATCATCTAAGCCATACAGTCACCCTCAGAACTCTTAAGAAAATCCCCAACTTGCCGATGAAACTCACAGTTAAAATCACACAGCTGGCTAAGGCTGGACCTGAGATCAGAACTCTAGCCATCCAGGTCACACAACTCTGCTCCACAGCTGTTCACCCTGTGCCCATCTCCTGAGGACTTCATGAGCCCGAGGGTTCTACTAGATGCTGAGGATATCATGAATATTGGGTGAGGTTTTGTTCTCAAAAAGTCATTCTATTTCCAGAAACTTGGAACTAAACCAAATATTATGATAATGCTCCATGTGGGATGTGCCTAGAGCATTGTGACAAGCTGGAGATCAGTGTAAGAGAAAGAGAGGGTGTTACCAGCCTGCTCAAAGGAGAAGAGAAATCCATGCAGACCAAACAGCATCTGTCAAATCGTTGTGAAAACAGAACACGAGGGGCCCTCCCCCATTCAAACTTCTTAATGACCCAGACAATTTCTGCTCTTTAGGAAGCAAAATCTGGCTACCTGAAAAGTTTACGTTTACTCAAATGGTCATTTAAAACGGTTATGTTGCATGCAGATTAGTTGCAAGGCATAATTTTAATAACTACTGCAAAAAATTCAAGTCCTGATTTCTGATGTTTTATTGTTTCTATAAATTATAACATGTTCTTAGTAATTCCCATAGAGAGAGGCCACTTACTTGTTTTAACTATTTTTCCTGAATACAAGAATAAGGGATTGAGTTGCTGCTTGTGCTCTGGGAGTTATATATAGTTGAGTGTATGACTCCCAGTCTCTCATTTCAATATTGCCGTCATGTGTGTATCATTGCCAGTAAACGGTTGAAATATCACTATAGTGAAGGGATACAACTCATATTCATATAATGCATTATGGGTGTGTATATGAATTAAGCATATGTATATGAAAGTAAAAAAATGAGTGAATTGAAAGGAAGACAGTCAACTTTGATAGTGTTACTTCTGAATAGGGGATGGGGAGTTAGGATAGAAACTGGGTATAAGATGTACTTTCCTTCTAAATATATTGACAAACAAGAGTTCTAGTCTATGGGGCTATGATGGTTATATTGTTTCTTATGCTCTTACAAAATATTTTCAGCTGAGCCCTGGTGGTGTAGTGGTTGTGCGCGGGACTGCGGCCCACTGGGATGGAAGTTCAATTCCAGCTCCATGGAGCAAAGGCTGGGCCTCCTACTCCCACCACCTGAGGGCAGTGATGCCCAAAAAAACAAAAAACAAAACAAAACAAAAAAATATTTTCAAGGTCATTCATGAAAAGAAAGAAATCTAGATAAGAAATCTGGATTCATCATAGATGGACTTAGGAATAAGGTTCATAGGAAGAACTGGGTCACATTTGGGGATCAGGAATAGTTCAGCTCGTGATTTCACATAAATAGTTCGTTTTTCTATGAGATAGAATTTAATAGAATTATTTGCATAATAGCTTAAGAAAAATGGTATCTGTGAACACTGGTAAAAGCCAAATCAGATAATGAGTATAACTCATAGAACTGGACCCAGTGTCATCTTCCTGGTTTGGAAAATGTATTACAGTTATGTTAGATGCTATCTCTGGGACCAGAGTACACACAGAAAGTCCATGTAATAGTTTTGCAAATTAAACTCTAATATTATTTCAAATTAAAAGTGAAAAGTGTTACATGGTAGCAGTGGGGATAATGTGGAATCATCTCTACAATATCCCATTCCCTCTGATTATTACTGGCATCAGTGCATCTAAGGCATTAGGCAGGAGAGGGAACGGGCTCTCCAAGGATAGCCCGGACACCTCATGGCATATGTTCCAGCGGCCTCTCCGTCTGGGCCTCATCATATTTTCAATAGCTTAAAACTCTTTTTCTCTCTCCCTCTCACCACACACACCCTCTTGATTATATTACATATGTTCACATCTTCGAAGAGTTTTCTCAACAGGTATTTTGTGAAGTGCATAAAACAGTACACAAGAAAACAAAACCCCCAAACTCGCTCAGTTCATTTTAATTTTCTGCTTGACTGCTGTGTCTGCTCTGATGCTGTGTGTGGAAGGAAAGACAGAGGCACACTTGCTTTCTGCCGGGCTGCCCTGAGGAAAGGCATAGACGTTGTGCTCATGCACCTTGGTGCTGGTGCACCTCAGTGAGGAGGATCCAGGACTGCTCTTGCAAGTAGGAAGAGGGAAGTGCTCCCTTCTAACCAGGGCTTTCAGAAGCTAGAAGGGAAGACCGGCCCCCGTGTGACGAAATGTTCTTTTCATGGTTCCCTCTAGATTAACCCCACTTAAAATATAAATGGTACCTAGGGAGAGAAACACTTAAATCTATCCTGATGCATTCATAATATATTAGCTGACAGCAGACTCTAGAAGCACTATAAGTACCTCTTGGGATGGGCAATGTGAAGTTCTTATCATTGTTATTATCTCATCATGAATTAATTTATTAGTTGTAGTCAAGTAATGAACAACTCTTGGCAGTAGAAGATACTCAGCAGTAAACAGGATGTGGGAAAGAAGATGAAGGTGGAGGTCAGAATGTCTCGAGACCCAGGTTTTTCAGAGAGGAGAGGTAAGATCTGGGCTAAACACAAAGTCAGAGGTTCAAACTCACCAGCCATTAGTCAGGAGAAAGATGTGACAGTCTGCTTCCATCAAACTGTATCGCTTGAAAACACAGAGGAGGAGTTTTGTTCTGTCCAATGAAGTCACTATGAGTCACAACTGACTGTGATAGTGGTTGACTGCTTATTGGACATAAATTGGGCAGAATATTAATTTTTGTTCAGGCTGAATATAGCTGTCCTATTATGCTCTTCACTCTTGTTATATCTTTGATATTTTCTACTAAAAACAATTTAAAAATAAACAATTTTGTAAACCATTAAAGCACCAATAGATTACCAGATTATATTGTTAAAATTACTTTCATATTGAGGCAGAGTCCCGGTGGTGTAGTGGTTGAGTGAGGTACTGTGGCCCACGGGCTTGGAGGTTCAAATCCAGCAGCAGCTCTTCAAGAGCAAGGCTGGGTAGCTCCCACGACCACCAGAGGGCAGTGATGCCCAGAAACAAAATTACTTTCATATAAATGTAAAATCATGAGTCTCATGCAAGCAAAGGACAGGCATTTCATTCAACTCATTGATGAAGAAACACTGAGGTATTACAAGGTATTACATGGTACGGAGGTATTCAAAGGAACTCCTGAATTACAAATTTAAATAGAATGCAGGAATGTTGACATGAATGTGAAAAAGGAGTCAAAGCTACCTTCTTACACAGTGGGACAGAGACCTCAATTGAACTTCTACTGGACAATTTACCTATCTGTAGATAGAAAATATTTGGCATCATAATCAGCTAATCTACAATGCACAGGCCTGCAAACCAGTGCCCATAACTTCAGAGGCAGATACCCTTGAGGGATGCCTTGGGTTCACTTCCTATAAAACATCACCTTTTTTAAAGCAAGGTTAGGTGATGGGTGGGTAACTTTCTATCAAACCATATTTTTTCCCCTACATGATCAAAAACTGCAATTTTAAAACTTGAATACAAATGCCGCTTTAAAAAAACGAGGATGAAAATAAAAGATAAATAGTTAGAATCAGTTTTGAGACACACGGCCCTTAATGAATGTGTGAAATTTCAGGAAACTTAACCTACTGGCGGTGCCTTCCCGTCGTCTGCACATCAGCAAGGTTATCCATGCTGACTCATGATGACTCCATGTGTAAGAGTACAAAATTGCTCCATTATTTTCTTCATGAAAATAATCCAAACGTGTCCTCCCAGGAGTTGTGAGTGGGTTAGAACACCAGACATAAAAGTTAGCAGTTTACTCACCCACCACGTAAAATTCAGAGTCACCTGATAGGGCAGGGGAGAGCTACCCTTTGGTGACTCTTTACAGGAATGAACCATTTATTTAACACTACCCAAATTCTTCATGACAATTGTCAACTTCTTGTTCCCAAGTCCACTCTACTCCTAACAATGCTTGAGGACTGAGGAGAGATGCTGCTTCGCATTTCTGAAATTTTAAACAGCCCTCTCTTTCTCCTGCCAAGTGGCTGATGGGTTTGAAGTAAGTGACTTTGAGTCAGCAGTTCTGTACCAGAAGTTTCCATAAGGATTGTTGTTGTTCTTGCTGTCTTTGTTGTTGTTGGGCACCATCAAGTTAATTCTCGCTCATAAAGACCCTAGGAACAACAGAATGACACACCTGGGGGCCCTGATCCATTCTCACAGCCCTCCTGCTGCGTGCATGGCCGCAGCCACTGCGCGGTTCCATCTTGTAGATCCGCTGCGTGTTCCGCTTCCTCGTTCCTCTGGTTCACAAAAAGCGGTGCCCTTTTCCAGGACCCATTTCTCCCCACAACGTGTCACAGTACCTGAGACAAAGGTTTGCCCCATTTGCCTTGAAGCAACACTCTGGCTGTTCTTCTTCCAAGACATGTGTTGGTTCCTTTGGCAGCCCTTAGTACTTTCAATACTCCTGAACAGGACCATCCTTCAGGTGCCTCAAGTCTTTGACAGGTTCCAACACTCCTGGTCATATGAGGGGGTAGAAACTCCCATGGCTCAGATCCGGCACATGTTAGACCTCAAGGTAACATCCTTGCTTTGAGATACTTTAAAAATAACATGTGCAGCTGAACGAGGTCATGACTGCAAAGTACTTGACAGCAGCTGAATCAAAGTGTTCAATAGATAATACACACAATTTTCATTATTACTCTAGAGAGAGTTGGCGAGAATTAAGAATGGTAAGCAATGAGAATTTTGTACATTTTGTACATCAACTATTATGCAATCATAGATTAACTCCACAAGGGTCTGACTGGCTCTGGACATTGAGGATTTGTGTAAAATGAGTTTAAGGAAGGTAGGAAGTTTGAAGGCTCCAATAACATCCAACATCTTGTCTGGCAAGGGAGGGCTACAAGAGGCTCTTTGGAGTGAAGAGGAGAGGAGGAGGGAAGAGGAGCAGTCAAGGGAGAGATGGAGCCATGGTCAGTCGATGGCTGCCCTGCAACTGGTGAAGTGCCTACCTTCTTCCACCTTTGGCTTGGTGTAATTGTTGCCACAACATGTGGGAAACCCCTTCATAACTCTGCTCGTAAGTCTTATAAGGAGATTGATGAAAACCCCATAATCCACTCCAACTTCTTCCATTTTAACCTGAGAACCTCACATCGAAGGAGGGAGGGAGACTTGGAGGAGAACAGGATGAACGGCCCAGAGGCCAGCTTGTGACAGGGTGGTGATGTCACACCAACGGCCACGTCAGGTCGGCCACCTCATAATCTCATTCAAAAGACTGCTTACATCCCAGAGTAATTACCACCAGTTTGCCTTTCCAGTTGTGCTGCGAAGCCCTGCTTGTCCCTTTAACTGCGCTGGAAACGGCTCCTCAGATTTCCTCCCAGAAGGAGTTTACAGACATTGTACAAAGAAATTAATTAAGTAGATTTTCCATTTGCACAGCTTTAATGAATAAATGATGTTCCTATTTGTTTATCGGCTTTCTAATTATACCACAATTCAAAACATCTTGGTTTCCTGAATTCCAACAATGTTATTGTTATGATGGTGTTATTGCCATTCTCACAGTGCAGGTAATATTATTTTTTTAGATAGATGCCAGGTGCAGCATTCCATATTTATTACAGTGTGATCTGCATTATTTTTCTCTTTTCATGTCATGCTTATCTGTACACGAGCAGAAAGTTAAAAAGAATGCTCTGCTTTGGAAAGCCTGGGGGAGGGTGGCACAGTGAACCTGGGGACTGTGATCTAGTGGCGGCGGGGTCAGGCCTGGATAACTTAGCTCCAAGGCAATTGAGAAGCTTGTGATAGGGTCCCAGCCAGCAGGATTGTATCTCCTGACTCCAGATCTTAGCAGCCAATTGGCCTAAGCTTCAGCCTAAAGGACAAACAGATGGAGGCCTAGGAAGAAGTCAGATGCCAACCTATCAGAGGTTCAAGTTGAATAGCACAGAGCCAAAGGGAGGTGGACTCAGGGCAGAGGACAGAACCACTTGGTTCTCTGTTCTCGAGTTTTTGCAGTAGAAATCTGGAAGTCACGGTGCCAGTTTGAGTCACAGGCCAGAGATCTATAGCCTGCCTTCTCTCTTAGAGGGATATGCAGGTCTGTCTACCTCTGCCCTTTCCAGCAACAGGATTCATCACTGTGTATATGTGTAGTTGGCCAAGGGGGAGGGGGGGTTTGTAGTCTAAAAATCTGTTTGAACCACAGCCAGGTGTAAGGTTACTATATGGTTGAACCACTGATCTAGGTAGGTCTCAGGATGTGTGTGTTCTTGGGACCAGGCACTGGAACACATTCCAGAAATGTACATTCAAGCCTGAAGAAATTGCATTTGGAGACCTGGGAGCACAATGAATCACCTGGCTGTTCAAAAATAGTGCTTTTGGTCCAATGATTCAGACCTTTTCCATTCGAGCACTCCCAATAGCTCCAGGCGTAGAGGGTAGTGGTATAAAAGGTGCTTATTTTCCATTTACACTTTTATGCTTCATAATCCAAATTAAATAAAAATGTGGTAGAGAAAAAAAATAGACCTTTGAAGTAGTAGGATCCAAAATTTGAATCTCAAATCTCCCTTTTCCTAACAGATAGATGGCTAGTCCCCCTGGTCTCAGTATCCTATTGTGACCTATTAGAAATTTCTACACACATTTTAAACCTCCATTAGTAACTTTTTTTTAATAGTTGTGAGTTTGGAAATAGCATTTTCAGCTTCATAAATGGGAGTTCTTTGTGCTTGATTTTAGGTCTCCCATATCTGGGTGACCTTAGTGAAAACTTACTTGTGACTTTGGTCAAGGTATTTAACTTTTGTCTGTTAATGACCGTATCTGTAAAACAGGGAGCTTGAGCTACAGTAAGGAAAAGTCAATCCATCAGGTACCTACAAGGATTCTTGCACGGTCATGGTCATCTACTGACAGCGTTAACATGATTGTCTTTCTCCAATGATTACTCAATGCCCACTGTCTTACAATCTACCTTTTAGCTGTTCTCTAAACCTGATCTCTTTGTGGTTTCACCATAGATTTGATGTCACCCTAAATCTCAACAACCAGTATTCTCTTGTGTTGACTTTGGTCCTAATTTCAAAAGGGTAAGTCAAAAAGTATTGCTATAAAATCATGAAAAAAATCATTATACCAAAAACTCCAAATTACATTTTCAAGATATGTTCCATTTCGATCTATACATGACTGTGCTTGGCTATAAAGGCAAATCCTGCATTAGCTAGAGAGACGAAGCCAGTGACACTCCTCTTTGTGTAAGAGAAGTAGTTATCTATCAGGAAAACATCCCAACTCAGTGCAGACCAAGTCCATGAACATGATACTGGCTTTTAAGTCCAATACTAGTCCAAAAATCTCTTTTAAAGCTCACACAGCTAGCTATAAGCGTTGATGCAGAACGCAGGATGATCACAGGCTGTTTGGTGGAGAGATGTGTAGATCCAATGTCAGTGGAAGCATCTCCTGAGCTGGTGCAGGTATCCCAGGGGCTCCTCATAGGAAGGTGAAGGCAGGTGGGGGGGGGGGCAGGGCGAGGTTCTCATGACCCTATTTATGAGGAAGTAATGTCCACAAGGAAGCATCATCAAACTGACACCCTGCTTGCACTACAAGTGGACCTGAAATTATGTCGCTACCACGACTTCATAAAGTAGTATTTGCATTTCTCTAATCCACCTCCCACATACATACAGATTGTGTGTTCTTTTATTTCTACCACATCAACCTAGCATTTTGGATCCTAAAGCAACTCAAATCACATTTATTCTATTTATCCTTTGTGTTTCAGACACAAACATCTAAGGAGCGAGATTGGGACTATATGAGGGAGGTGGGCAGGACTTATGAGCAAAATTCTCTTAACTCAACCCTTGCTTCTCTCAGAGATTGAGCAGGTAAATTATCGTGATGGAAAATGTCCTCAACACATCTTTCCTGGCATTTTTCTCACCAATGCAGGTTTTCATTTTCTTGAAACTTTTCCCCCTAATAGATTCCAATCATCCTGGGTCCTTCAAGAAAACATGATGTAGGTTGTCTTCTAAGAATCCCTTCAAACCCAATTTCTAGAACCTTCTGAGGGAACCTCTTTGTAGGGACATGACCCAGTAGTGCACCACAGAAGCCATTGTGTGATGGTGTTTTTGGTAGCACCCCAGAGGATGTAAACCAGAGGATGCCTGAGCAAGCTTGTATGCAGTTATCCACTGGGGACAATGACATGTTTCAGCGTGCTTTGCTCATAACACACCAATATGGGAGATGGAACCTTGGTAACGATACTTTTAATTTTTTATTTCTTATTTTTCTGATTAAAAGATCATTTTACTGGGGGCTCCTACAGCTCTTATAACAACTTATCACCAACTGTATCAAGCATATTTGTATGTTGACATCATTATTTTGTAAACATTTGCTTTGTATTAAGCCCTTGGTATCTGCTCGTATTTTTCCCTCCATCCCCCCACCTACCCTTGTCACCCTTTGATAAATTATGAATTATTATTACTTTCATGTCTTAATATTGACCACTGTCTCCTTTCCCCCATAGTTTCTGCTGTTTGTACCCCTGAGGGGGAGTATGATTATGTGTCTATCATTGTGATTGGTTCCCTTTTCCTCCTCACCATTCCCCACCTTTCCCCTACACTCCCCTACTTCCATACTATTCCTATATTCTGTGTATCCTGAGCTCTTATCTCTATATCTCTTAACTGTTTGAGCCTGTAGTGAAAGACAGGACTGCAAACATGGCTGTGGGGGATGAGGAAGCCTCAAGAAA
Source organism: Nesogale talazaci (assembly GCA_004026705.1). Taxonomy (NCBI): domain Eukaryota; kingdom Metazoa; phylum Chordata; class Mammalia; order Afrosoricida; family Tenrecidae; genus Nesogale; species Nesogale talazaci. Next base: position 15,880 of record PVJH01011201.1, on the reverse strand, counting down.
TGGAGGACTAGTGTATGTTTCATGGGTGCAATACTGCTCCCCGTTTGAAGAATCCCTTCTTGTTGACTTTTTGTTGAGGGGATGTCCTATTCTCTAGAGATGGGTTTTGGGTTTCTCCTCTGACCCCCCTCATTAACAACAATATGGTTTTGTTTGTTTGTTTTGAGCTTTCTCATGCCTGTTACCCAATCCATCAAAATATCATGATTGCACAGGCTGGTGTGTTTCATCCATGTGGTCTTTGCTGCTTCTCTGCTAGATGGCTGCTTATTCCAGTTCAAGCCTTTAAGAGCCGGACTCCATATCTTTGGATGTAGTCAAATGATGTAGTCAGGTACCGTGAGCTTTCTTCACCCCATATGCTTATGCATCCTTTTTGTCTTCAGCAATTGTGCTGGCTGGGTGAGCATCTCAGAATGACAGGTTGTTAGAACAGAGTGTTCTTGCGTTGACGGAGGGTGTGAGCAGAAGCCTGAAGTATGTCCACTCCTTCAGTGTATTGGCATATAAGTATATGTACATAGTCAAATACCTCTATTTTTATGAGGTACATATTTGCATATGTACATACCTATGTTCATACCTCTGTATATAGCTTTGCTTCCTAGATCTTTAGTCTGTTTTCTTTTACCTTCCTCCTGCCCCACCATCATGCTTACCCTTCTTCCACCTCTGAGTATTTCCTCTCAGATAGATTGCTGTAATGGAAACACTTTAATGACCTTTGAACTTCTCAGGGAATTTGCTTCTGTGGACATTCTAAGGCTTTTCTTGCCATGTTGTATCTTTTGTGTGTGTGTGTGTGTGGCCATCACTGCCTCTGGTGGCCGTGGGCACTATCCAGTGCTGCTCCTGAGAGCTGCGGCTGGATTTCAATTGCCAACCCCACGGTCCGCAGTCCCACACTCAACCACTTAGGCACCGGGGCTCAGCCCGCTATGTTTTATCTTATAGCTGGTTTTGATGTTCTTTTTCTGTATCCCTTGACTCCTATAAAAAAATGATAATAGTTACCTTTATAAGCTTCTCATATTTTTTCTTCTTTGGTTGATTAAATTGTATATTGACCACAATTGTGCTACCTTTAGCAAAATATAAAACATGGTCGTTACCCTTAGAAAGTTTATAGTTTACTAAGGAATAACAAGCACATTATTTGAATTATTTGAATTTTCAAATAATTGGTTCTGTTCACTGATGAGACTAAATGCAAGTATTTTAGAAATGTCCTTTGGATTCCATAGTATGGACTTTGGAAAACAGACTGCCGGCCCGGTCTCAGCTCTCTAGCCAATCAGATAAACTAGAACATTTGTCCAGTGTCTCATGTTGTTTTACAGATGAATCCATGCTCCATTTGAGCCATGACTTATGTAGGATGAAAAATAGCAGCTAGAGCTAGTAATAAATAGTGGATTCAAAGAAATTCAGGCTTGGGTCAGCCTTATGGAAGCAGAAGAAATGATGTAGAAAATGTATGCAAATGTATGTATGTGAATTTCACCTAGCATCCTGGAAGTATGACACACTTTCAAATATTTGAATACTAGTACCACGGAAGAAGTCACCACAATACCATCATAGTGACCTTAAAAATAACTTGAATCTGGTAGTATTCCTTTATTTAATATCCTTTGATCTTTCCTGATCACTATCAATAAGAAAACCCAACTCTTTATTCCGAGAAGTAAGAAAGCTTCTAGTGAACAGCAGAATCTCTAGAATGCTATTGCTTGGGGCACATGTGGACCTTGGACCAGCTACAGATCTGGTCATTTTTCACATTCAACCAACAAGAGGTGATCATAATAGTGTCCACTTCATCAAATTGTTCTGAGGATCAAATATACCAAACACATAGAACAGCATCTTGCACTTTTAGCTGTCCAATATGATCATTACTATGTTTCTTCCCCAATTCACTGTGAGCTTCTTGAGGACAGGCTCACGTCCTCTCTGCAGGGAATTCCCATCTCCATCTCAGTGAAATATGCATAAGGTTAAGATTGTGATACTTAACATTTTGAGATAGCATACTGGTTCCTTTGGTGCAGTACATAACTTTCCCAAAATCGTTTTTGTCTTGTATTTCTTTTAATCTGTAAAACAAGGGTGAGTTGAAATGTACACAACTTTTAACTGAACATAGAAGCTAGCACAGAAAGTGTTAACAATATCACTCTGTAAGCAGTATATACTTATAGAATGGATAGTCAGATTGCTGAAGAAGAATTTACCAACATGTGTACATTTTCTCTGTGCTCCTCTTCCTCCTGTAGCTAATCAATTGCGTTCACCTCAATTTCCATGCCGAGTATCGAGGGATAATGCGGTCAAATGCGGACTTCCCAGGAGGACTGAGAAGATGGATGTTTGTATTTAGAAAGTTGCTCTGAGCAACCTGAGAAAAATTACAAAGGAAAAGTATTGTTCTCATCATGATTATTAATTGATCTTCCAGCCACTCATCAGTTGGAATATGACTGATCCGGAGGCTCTGGAGGAAGATTTATCACTTGTCTCCCCAAACCTATGGATGTTCCTTTCATTAGATGCAATTATCTCCTAGCGAATGCACATATCTCGAGTCCACCGCCTCTTATTCAATGAAATCATTAAACCTTTTTTTGCGGTAAGGAGCCGTCAAAAGCCACCTGATGAAAAATGGCCATAGATTGTTATTTGGGTTTAATTATACAGTATCTGCTCTTGGAGAGATTCAAGGATGTTGTTCTGTTGTCTCTTTTCTCTCTCTCCTTTTTTATATTTCACCCTCCCTTGTTGCTATTTTAGGGAATTCACTACAAGTGTACCGATTTCTCTGAGCTTCTTCCTAGAACCACACCTTAGAGTCTACCTCGGCATGGGTCAGCACACTCTTTGAGAAGAAAGGTGGCAGAACAAGTCACACAGGGGTCATATAGGAGCTGGGATAGTGGTTACCAGGTGGGCTACTAACTGCATGGCCAGCAATCCAAAACCAGCAGCTGCTCCATAGGAGAAAGAAAGGGTCTCCATTCCCTAAAAGGGTTACAGATGTGGAAACTCACAGGGACAGTTCTACCCTGTCTGTGTTAGTCTGGGTTGAGAAGAGAAATAAATTCATAGACACTTGTATGTGTGTAAGAGAGAATTTTATATTAAGAAAACATCCCAGCCCACTCCATTTCAAGCCCTGTGTGTCCAAATCCCCTCTCTAAATTCCTGTTCAGACTCAGGCAGCACATGCAATGGCAGCAAACGCAGGAAGGTCACAGGCCAGTGGGTGGAAAGTCTTGTGGATCAGGGGCAGTACAAGCATCTCAGTGCTGGCAGAGGTCCCCTTGTGGCTCTTCCAGATACAGGCCTTTGGTTCATCGGTGTGGTTCCATGTAGCTTGTCAGCAGGAATGTCTCCAAGGAGAGTGTGTGCCCACAGGGAAGAACCTATGGAGTTCCCAGAAGCCTAAGGAGAAGGCCATGGCCATGCAGTAACCTTGTTGGCTGTGACTTGATTGACAGGCTAGACTTCACCCCTTCACAAGTTGGCAGATTATGTAACTGCCACATTGTCCTCAAGGGTAACTAAATTCCTTTTCCCAAAGAGCTGATGAACCAGTGGAGCTGATATGATAGACTTTCTGGGAATTATAGTAATAACATTTACAAGCTCATATAAATCAGAACATAGAGAATATTAATTGCCCTTAAGTGGATGGGGTATTTGTCAGGTGCAGGTCCTTATAACCTCAAGCAAGTTTCAGCATCTTTATGAGGCAGTGACTTTCATGATTCTTATTCTATAGATAAAGCTGCTGAGTTCCTGGGAGCTTACATGACTTGTGCAATACCCTGTAACAAAGATTGCTCCAAAACTAAGTGGCTTAAAAAAAGGAGCTTGGGCAAACTAAGGAGGTATTGTAGTTGTAGGAATAGCAGAAGAGGAAGGGAATGTTATCTTTCTGTGAAGAAGCTGGTCACTTTTGATTATTTCACGTCAGGGGGATGAAGCTCTTCCCTCTGTCATTCATAGAATCAGGCTGCCCTGTTGTCTTTCAAGGTTTGGCTCCTGGACAATTGAACTTGCAGTCAAATTTAGCTGAGAAATACAAATCCAGATGTGCCCTTGTAGTCCTATGAGATAAAGTTCCATGATTCCCCTCAGGATCATGGGGGAATAGAGGAGGTCTAGGGTCTAGACGGACAGGGCAGCTACCAGCCAATGATAAGTGTATTCGAGTGGAAGGAAGGGAAAAACTGATTTTGATGGACAACCAATATGACCTGTCCCTGTTCCATAACTACAAAGAGACAGTTAGTACTCATACCCTCACCAGCCTTTCTGCCTGTAAAGCCTGCGTTTGCTTTTTCTTTTTCCAATCAAACAACTTCTCCATGTATAATTCAGTGCCACTGGTTATATTGACATCTCTCTCTCTAAATGGTTCCACTATCATGAAAATGAGCTTAATGCCTCCTTAGCAAAGCTCTTCCTCCTTTACCATGGCAAGCACGGGGCAAGTTCCTTTGCTTTTTCAGTAGTTTGAGGTTGTTGTTGTTGTTGTTTTTACTAGGCTGAGCTGCCAGAACACACCTGAACATTGAAACCGTAGGGTAGGAATTACCTTTGGCTGCCCAGTGGTGTCAGGATGGCTGCTGTCACCAAGTTTGTGTTCCCTCCTCCATCGCAATGGACGTGCTCCCATGCTCAAACTTACCGCGTTCTTAATATACACATTATACATTTTAATTGACACATACTATAGTTGTAAATGACCAAGATGCAATATTTCTTATATTTTGTGGTTAGGAACAATTATTTTCTGAAATCGCTATATATTGAATTATATCATTAGTTAATTGAGAGGAAGAATTTTAATTAATCTTTTTCTTTAATTGCTAGTTAATTACAAAAATGTTACTAATATAGATTCATAGATACTAATTACCACAACAGTGTGGCTAAAACCCCAGAACATATGGTGAAATCAGTAACCACAAAAGCCCCAGCAGCAAACCAACATCAGAGCACACAGCACCTGATCTAAGCCACTGGGCTAATAATGACAGTTCTCCCCCGGAACATGATCAGGTTCAAAAAGTACATTAGCACATTAGTGTCATGCTTCCATCTTGTAGATGTACTGATACATGTAAACGGGCTCACAAAAACTGCTTTTGTTGTTTTAACTACTTATAGGAATATAATTAAAAATAATAAATACCTGCTGACATACTGCTCCAAAATTATGCAATCCGTCATTTTGGTGCCACCTCCCGATAGCGTTCTCCCATAAAGTTCTCTCCCTTTTGTCCCTCTAGGGGTGCCACTGTGGGTGTCACAGATCCCACCCAGATAATGATGCTTCTTTCTTGACCACACACACCTTTAATTCTGTGTACGAGGGCTGGCTGGCTGGGACAGTGACTTCTGCATTTTGACTTCAAGGACAGGTGAAGAGTTACACAAAAGCACTTGTTCTCCCAACGGAAAATGAACATTAGCAAAGGGCAGCACTGGAAGTTTCTTGAATGACTTTGGAGAGAGGATTCCATGATGCCATGATAAAAAAAAATCTTCTGCTCTCCTGTAAATGAGAATCAGGAAATAAAATCTAAGCATTGAAGCATCAGACCCACGTGTGTGACTTAAAGCACCCTGGAGAAGGAGGTGTCTGATCACATAAGCACAGTGCAAAGTTTTATTTTGGCAAATACTTCAGTAGAAAATCACTTTTCAAGACCTAGGAACTTACTTATCAAGACATTATATCACATTTTCATCGATGAAGATAATTTAGATTTAAAATCTATTGGCAAAGGACTTAAGGCAGTCAATTTCTCCTTTAATTCATGTGTTATTTATTAATAATGCAGGGTGTTAGAAGCCTGAAGTAAAGATAGAGGGGCACTGTGCCTTGATTGAAAGATGAAGAACCTCATCTCTCCTTGGGTTCATTCCTTTCAATGATGGTGCTTCTTTGCTTTCTTGCTATTTTGGCACTATGCAAAAGTTAGCTCTACTTCCCTGGTGGCATAGGGTTATATGCATGGGGCAGCTAGCTGTGAGGCCAGCAGTTCACTACCACCAGCCACTCCTCGGGAGACACATAAAGCTTCTTAACCCCATAAAGACTCACAGTTGCAGAAACCCGCGGGAGAAGTTCTACCTCATCCTATAGGGTCATTATGCATTCAAATTGACTCGATGGTAATGACTTTGGGGCTTTCTGAGTACTTGTCAATGCCTCGAGACCTTGATCTTGATGTGTATAGAAACGATGTGGCCACAGTGAAGGCTCCCCCAGAAGTTCAGGGTACCATCCACCAAGTAAACAAAAAGAACAAGGATATTTAAGCGATAAGTTGGTAAGAGGCACATATTTCCTAACTGGACTCCTAGGAAAAAAAGCTGCAGATGTCTAATGGATTAACCAGGTCAAACAACAGCCACAGTCCAGTTAAAGGCCACAAACTCACACAACACGCTACACTGAGTCCTGTGGTATGTGTGCAACAAAATGCCCTTTAAAAATCACATTTAGGAAAAAACAAAACAACAAAACCACACTCAGAAGTCTAGTTTCTGGCAAATTTCTGGTTCTAGCAAAGTTCTGTTGAGGTGTGATGTATGCATTTCTTACATGAAATATTTAATGGTCAACCTGAGCCTCTTATAACAGACTAATGCATTTCCTTCTATGTTTTATTGGCAGTGCTTTGTTTTAGAGTGACTTATACATATGGTGGACTTCTAAGCCCCTAATTTTCCTCACCCACTCACCTAAGCCTATTATGATGTCCATTTGTCACATGCAGCACTGTGGTTCAGCAGAGAAACACAATTGATAGGCCGTCAAATTGCTCCTGACAGAGTGGTTTTAAAAGCTTTTAGAGAGGAAGTACAGGGGGAAGTTTTGTCTTCATGGAGTCAGTGTGGCTCATCTGTCTGTATTAAATGCCTACTGGTTACATTGAGCAAGAATGACATTTTAAATAAGAGTAAGTACTGCTTAACTTTTTAATGTCACTCTTCAGAGCCAAGGACTGGATTTTTTTTTCATTAATGTATATAGTTCAATTTGTAACACAGACTTTCTTTCCTTCTCTCTTTTTTCCCATTACTAATGTCTATGTGGATCTATGTCAGCTTAGTTAGTGGAATTGCTTTCCCTGTCGTGTGTTTGGAGATTTGTTTTAAGGACATGGGCAGCTTGCTTTCTGTACAGGGAGACCTGTACACATGTGACACAATGGTTAAATATCAGACAGTTAACCAACACATTGTCAGTCCAAATTCACCCACCAAATAAGATCAAGTTAGCTTTCTCCATAAGGGCACTTACAGAGGTCTAAATATAGATATGTCCGTACATAGATACAACTATCTATTATAAGTTGGGAATAAAATTAAGAACATATTCATAGGCCAAATATTAGGGTAGCAGGTGGACCTTGGGCCCTCACCTTGGTGCTCCCTCAATGCAAGAACACTTTGTTCTATGAATCTGGCATTCCTCGAGGCTCAATGGCCCAACACGATCACTGAAGTAAAATGGGTGCACAAATGAATGTGGTGAAGAAAGCTGAAGGTGCCCAGCCATCAAAGAATATATCAAGTGTCTTGAAAGCCTGAAGATAAACATTAGACCATTTACCTGAGAAGAGACCACAGCCACAGAGAAGAAGCACAACAGTCAGTGTGGTCAGATGGTGATGAAAGTGGTAAAAGGTCTAAGCAATAGACATAAAATGGGCTGGAAAAGAAACAAAACAAAACAAGCATATATCACTGTGTGCACACATACCCAGGGTACCAATTGAGGATATGTAAGAACATGAGCAAGGGTGGTGAAGAAAGCAGATGGGCCCAGCTATCAAAAGATAGAGCATCCGGGGTCTTAAAGGCTTGAGCATAAACAAGCAGCCATCTAGCTCAGAAGCAACAAAACCCACCATAAAAGAAGATCACTTACCTGTGCGATCATGAGGTGCTGAAGCAATCAGGTATCAAAGAACAAAAATCAAAATTAATGGTCCAATTGACTCCTGATATCGCTGATGACAAATGAATACAAAGGCAAACAAAGTAGAAGAAACAATGGTACCCAGCTAACAAATGATTGAATGCCTGGAATCTCAAAGACTTGAAGATAATTGAGTCACCATTCAGTGCAGAAACAGCAAAGTCCACATGCAAGAAGCACACCAGCTTGCATGATCAAGAGGGGTCGAAGGGAGCAGACATCGAGCACCAAAGAACAAGAATCACATCATTACATACAAGGAGGAGAGCAGGGTGGGGACCTAAGGCCCACTGGTGGGTAATTGGTCACCCCTTTACAGGGAAGTCACGGGGAGGAGACAGACCAGTCAGGGGGCAACCAGGCAGTGATGATGCATACAAGTTTCCTCTAGTTCCTGAAGCCTTCCTCCCCGTCCCCCAACCATCATGGTCCCAACTCTACCTTGCAAATCCAGATGGACTGGAGAAGTCACACTGGCATAGAGGGGAGCTGGAGATATGGGGAAACCAGGATGGATGGGCCCCTTCGGACCAATGGTTAGATTGGAGATACTGGAAGGGTGGAGAGAAGGGGTGGGTAGAGAGACGGAACCAACAGCAAGGATATATACACAAGCTCCTATTTGAAGGATGGGCATCAAAAGAGTGGGTTGGGAGAGAGGTCGGGCAGCGGCAGTGTATGATATGACAAAACAATAACAATGTATAAAGTATTGAGGGTTGGAGGGGAGGAGAGACCAGGTGAAGAGGGGAAGGAATGGAAAAGCCGATACTAGGGGCTTAAGGGAAAAAGTGGACGATTGGAGAACAATAATAGAAGTGGACATGTGAGGGTGCTTGACACAGTATGCTTATTTATATATTGTGAAAAACGATGTATGAGCCCCCAATAAAATGATTGGAAAATAAAAAGATTCAAAAGAATGAAACGAAGAATAGTGTCATTGAGTCAATGGTAACTCCTAGTGACCCTATGATGTCATCTTTGACTATGTCACATGGGATTGCCATGCCACGCACTGGAAATCAGCTTCAGGGTATCTAACAATCACAAAGAATCACATATAGAGGGGCTGTTGGATGGCAATAATGGTTAAGCAATCAACTACTAACCAAAAGATTGGTGGTTCAGATCAACCCAGAGATACTGTGGAGGATAGGCTTGGGGATCCACTTCTGAAAAATCCAAAAGACTAGAGTCGTACCACTCTGAGTCATCATGCATTGAAATCGACTGATTGAAATCCATCTGAAGGTAGTCGCTGAGAAGAGGATTGCGACAGCAGCACTAGCAAAGATGGCTGAGAATACAGGAAAGTTGCAGGAAGCAGGCTCATCAAAAGAAACACAGCACTTACTCTTCGTCAGAGGTTTAACAAAAACTAGGAGAAAATATACTAGACATCACTGATCCAGGCATCTTAACTAGAAGGCCTCTGGGCCAACTAGACAGGTGAACTAAGGCGGGTGCTCAAGCATGCAAGGGAATAGACTTGGAACGGCCCCGGGCAGATGGGAGAGCTGGAGAGCTATTCTACAAGTCAATGTTTTGCCTTGGCACCAGAGCCGCTTATAGCAGCCACACGCTGGCTGTTACCTTGTGAAATTCCATTCTAGGGTAAGTGTGGCACCCAGTCCTGTGATGTTTCCGCACTGCTCCTCCGAGATGTTGAAATTGTGTCAATATTGTAGTTTAGTTCTATGAAATAAATCTTTCTTCTTTGAAAAAAATAATTAAATAAAACACAGCAGAACCTTCCACATTTGGGTTTGGGAAAAGACTTTCCAGGTGAGTAAGGGAGTTGGTTAGGTACCTTTCCCTCTGACCAGTCAGACCTTCTTACAGATTCTGTGCTGTCACTGTGCCTCCATCCTCTGTGAAACGGACAGCAATCCTTTCAGGTGATGTGTCCCTACCATTTCTGATCCACCTGGAACGTATCAAATTGCAAATAGCAATGTTCCCAAACCATCAGTAATCTTCCTAATAAAACGCATGCTCTGGTCTTACTAAACAGAGCTTATTCCTTGATTGTGTCTTGCTTCTATACTAGTCACACTGTCTCTCTCAGATATTTATAAGTGCATAAGGGCATGCATGTACACACACACACACACACACACACAGCAGCCATTCTCCAAGGCTCTTCTAAAACCTCTTTCACACCCTCCCAAAACAGTTTTGGCTTATCCTTCCTTTCTCATAAGACTCTTTTCATTCGCAGACCTGGTAGTTCTCTAGGTATTAACCAATCAAGAATGACTCCTTTATATGCACTGCTTGTATATCATGTCCATGTAACTGCTAGCCTGGTAGCATTAGTCAATGGGAATGCCTGCTTAGGCACTGTAATAACAAGGGGCTAATTCCTTACCAAGTCATGTTGTCTGATTAGCTTTTCCTAAAGATCTCCAACACTGGATTCAGGGAATAGTCAATTGAATTGAATGAACAGAATTAAAAACAGAGTGCATTTATTTGCTCAAAACTTATTAAACAGCAAATAATTAATTATAATTTTATTATTTATATTTATTATAATTTTAAAAATATTTTATCGCGGCCTCTTACAGTTCTTGTAACATTCTATTTACCAATTGCATCAAGCACATTTATACATGGGAACATTATTTTCTATTGAATCCTTGGTAACAGTTCCCCTCCCTTGTGGTCCCTTGATGAATTATAAATTATTATTATTTTCTTATCTTACATTGACTGCTGTCTTCTTTCTCCATGGTTTCTATTCTCCTGGGTGTTGGGGGTGCAGCTATCATTTTAAAGCCCCATCTAGATGTTTGTTAAATCCCAAAACATATGCCTTAGAAAACAAAACAAACCCAATACTTTCAAGTCAAACCAGACTTATCGTGACTCTATATAGTAGTGGTTCTCAAGTTTCCTGAAGCCCCCACCCCTTAATACAGTTCCTCATGTCATGGGGACCCACCAATTATAAAATTATTCTTGTTGCTACTGCATCATTATAATTTTGCTACTCTTATGAATCAGGCTACCCCTGTGAGAGGACCATTTGACCTCCAAAGGGGTCACAACCCACAGGTTGAGAAATACTGCTATATAGGGTTTTGAGACAGTAAATCTTTACAACAGCAGATAGCCTTATCATTCTCCACCAAGGCAGCTCAGCTTGACCTGCCAACGTTGTAGTTAGCAACCCTAGCCTTAACCCATGATTCCACCATGGATTCTTGTAAACCTACACGATGGTAGTTAAAGCCAAGACGATTACCTCTTGATTGTTCTTCATCTTCTGCACCCCTACCAGTCCTATTGACTTTGTAGGTCCCGTATTGGTGATCCCTGAGCTCTAGCAGCAGTTCTCAACCTATGGGTCATGACTCCTTTGGGGGTCGATCAACCCTTTCATAGGGGTTGCCTGATTCATAAAAGTAGCAAACTGACAATTATGAAGTAGCAATGAAAATAATTTTATGGATGGAGGGGGGGTTCACCACAGCTTGAGAAGCTGCATGAAAGGGTCATGGCATGAGGAAAGTTGAGAACCACTTTTCTAGAGGCTGTCATCAAATATTAACTCAAAAACTGGGTCAGTGCAACGGGTGATGTCTCTCCAGAACACATCATTCATGCTGACCTCCCTGGTGGTACTGTGACATCACCACCACATCCTTTCTGGCTATTCTCTCTTTTTCTCACTAACTCTCACCCCTCTCTTTCCAAGACAGCTCCTTTTGACTTCATGAGGTCGGTTTCAGGTGCCCTCTGGCCTGAATTACAACTTTGGTGCTCTGGCCACAAAATCATGGGGTGGACTATGTCAAGGATTAAATTGTGTCCCATAAAAGTAGACATTGGAGTCCCATTTGTGACTGTAATCTTATTTGATAAAAAGAGTATTCTTTCGCTGTGAATAAAGCAGTATTAATGTACATTTTGTCTTTAACCTAGCAGATTAGTCACAGGGAAAGGGTAACACAAACTAGGGAAGACAGAAGCACTTGTATCTCCCTGAAAGACAGGAATGATGTCTCTTTGTCCAGACCTGAGAGAGAGAGAGAGAGAGAGAGAGAGAGAGAGAGAGAGAGAGAGAGAGACTTTCCTAGCTTTGATGCCTTGAATTCAGGCTGGCAGTCTCCTAATCTGTGAGATAACACATTTCTGTTCCTTTACTTACCTGTGGGATTGCTGTCACAACAACACTAGGGAAGTAAGACCTCATCTCATTCCTTCAACAGTGACTACTGCTCAGATCCCCAGGTTCTGTCCACAGGCTCTGGGGCTTTCCCCTCCAGGATGTGAGGAAAACTGAGGCTATTGGGGAGTATCGTGGTGATCCGAGTGACAAGAACATCACATGGAGGACTCTGCTTCTTCAAAGGATGTTGAACCCTTTGTATGTCCAATGCTAAGCCTCTACTGAGACTTTTTACATCCTAGAACCCATGGTACTTGGAGACTAGCTTGCACTCCCTCAAGGGACTATTTGGGGAACACCTAGAAGGTGAGATCATTGCATTTAAAGGAGGATTGGTATTGGTTCAGAGCACTATATCCAATAATTGCCTATGTAAAACATAATGCAGAGCTGAAAGAAAACTGTTTCCCTTTCTCCCACTTTGTGAGGAGATATTTGTACTAACAGTGCATTTTTTATTCAACATGGGGAAATTGTCATTTTCATGCCAATCATGGAAACTTTGCCCTTTAATGTTAGTCATAATGGTGGATGAGTTGTCTGTGCAGACACATAGAGGGATCCTGCCCTGTGTGAAAACAAATTGGACAACTCAGCCTGTTTCCAAGAGAGTTGACCTTCTAAAATCCACAGAGGATCCATATAGGGCAAACATGAAGACCTGGGGTATTTCTTTGAGGACCCCTTGTTATATCCCTCCCTTGACAGGCCTCTGCTTCCTTGCCTCACTGCTGGCCACTTTTTCTCCAGCTTCTGCCCTTGAAGATACACAGAAACCAATATGTTTCTATTTGTTCTGCTTATATTTTTATTTTCCCTTCAAGAAATCCACCAGTCTTTCTTCCCCTGGACAGTGCTATTATGATTCCTTGACCCTTTCCTCTTCATTCTTGTTTCCTCACCTTTACAACAAACCAAGAAGTGGAAGGTGTTTCTCTTGCCTGGATGGGCTTCTCTTGGGCAGCAGTCTGATATGCCACATATAATCCAGAACTTTGGACAACGAGTTCTGGCATTCACAAATAGTCACTCTTTTTTAATACTCAATTGCTGTAGCTATAAAGTAATTATGAAATACACAGTCGGAACCACACAATAGAATTTATCTTGTTACACACCAGCTCTGGAACTGTAATGCCGCCCCACACATTTCTCCCCAGATTACTATGAATGTTCCGTGATGTTTCTCACGTGTGCTGCAGCAGAAATTTCTCTTGGCAACACAAGTTTTTCCTCCCATGGTCTTTTCAATTCTTGCACTTCTTACTTGGGCCCTTGCTAATGCTTGAGTGACAGCTAAGCTATCAGCATCCATGGCATACACTGGTGGCCGAGCCTAACCTAAGTCCCCCTGGTTCCTCTTCCTACTGATTTCATGTCATGGCCATTAGCACCCAATGTTTTGGCAAGAATCTCTGCGCTTGATGTGCTTATAGTTCCTCTGCCAGCACAGTTACTGCTGCCAATGCTGCACCTTTAACTGCCAAATTCCACACTGTTCATCTTCATGCTGCTGCTACAAACATTGCTACTGCCACCACCACCACCGTCATCCATGCCGCTGGCCCTGTGACAACTGCCAGCTTTCTCTGACTCTTTTAGTCTGTCATTACCCTGAGTCTCAGCCAAAGGTCCAGGGGGTTAGGACAAATGGCATCCTGGCCATTCGTATCCCACCTTACCTGGAGAACATTGGTAATACAATCAGACACACACACACACACACACACAAGCAGTGTAAAAAGTGAGAGATTTGGGGCATATAATTTTTTGCCTTTTTAGTCTGTGGTTTCCTAAGGTTTACAGGATCACTTGATCCCAAAATTTGCTTCAAAATTGGATAGTCTATTTGAGCAGAGAGAAGGAACTTAGACAACACATATGGTAAGCTTTGGCAGAGTCTAAAAGACCAATGAGTTGAAGCGGAGCCGTGTTTAACTTCTTACCTGCTCACAGAGAACTTGGAGACTTGAGTTCACTGAGTGCTCCCTGGGAGAAAGTTTGCTTTCATAAAGATTAGGGAAGTGGTAACTTGTTTGCATAAATATTATAGCCTTGGGAATCTTATAGAACAATTCCAATCTATCATGCAGGGTCGCTATGAGTCAGAGTTGCAATGGGTATGTATTTTTTTTTCCTGTAGGGTAGAAGGGAACCATTTCTTGCAGAAGCCTGTGCATGCTAACAGATGTGCATTTATATGAAGATGCTAGTGTGTTTGCATGCCTGTGTGAGTTTTCTCCATCTCATGTTTCTAGAACAAACACTTTAAAGCAAAGCTACTTTTAACTATATCAACCTATATAGCTGCCAAGCTGTATGATTCCATAGTTGTGCTCTTCTTGCATTTTTCTATGCTGCCTTCCCTTTTTATTTTTACAAAGTTTTATTTTTTCTGTGGTTGTTGAGAATATACACAGCAAAACACACAAAAAAAACTCGAGTTTCTCTTTGTACAAATCCGTGGCATTGGCGATGCTCTTGAATTGTACAAATATCCTCCTTGCCTTTTCTCAGCAGTCCTCTCATTAATATGCTCACTGCCCCCGGTTCCTTTCGAAGTTTTCCAGGTACTGTTGACAATTTAATGCACTATAGATAATTTTTAAAAGAGCAAAATGCTCAAGATAGACATTTTTACCAGACAAGAAAATTTAAGAATACTTTAGGGTTTTATTTGTTGTGTTTCCTTGTTCTTCAAGGTTGAAAGATTATGTCAGAGTCCTATTTGTAAGGGTGCATTCACCACTCTGTGATTCCAGGGAGTCTGAGGGCCCTGAGAACTTGACATTCACTTCACTGCCCATTCCCTGTGGATCTGGCTTCTTCTATGGGATCTTTGATCAAGATCTTCAGTCATGATACCAGTCTGTCCTTCTGTTCTCCTGGCTAAGGGGCCTTTGGCTCATGGACTTTGTGAACCATATGTTCCGTCTCCATTTTCCTCTACCCGGCTTTCACTTCACTCTGCTTTTCCAGGTGCATACAGACCAATTACTCTTGTAACTTTGATGGTTGCTTGCAAACTGTTGAAGACTTCAAACACTCAAATGTGATCAAATAAAAGCACTAAATATGCTATTAGATTAATGAAAGCAAATTCTCCCTGAACACTGACCCTCAACCTCCATAACAATGGACCAATCACTTGAAGCATTTTCCGTGACTTTTGTTGGTGGCCATTTTTTTTTATCATGATAAATGTATCTACTACAGAACTGCTTTAGTTCAGCTTTTACCAAGGACATGATTTAAGAGCAATTGCAATAATTGGCTGTGCAACCCTAACCTTAATCTATGTGATCTGTGTATTACCATTAACCCCTCTTTCTTCCCTCCTTCCTGCCCTGACAAGAGCAAATAAATATAGGTCTCTATACACTTCCTTTTGTTATAGTTTTAGACAAATGAATCCATACATTTGTGCTTTTTGATCGACCTATTCACTCAGCACAATGTCTTAAGTCACCATCTGAGTTAAAACATGCATCAAGATGTTTTTCTCCTACTAACTGTTGTGTGTGTGTTGTCCATTCACTGTGGATGGACACTTAGATTATTTTCATTTTGGGGTTATTGTGAATTATTTTGTAATGAATTCTGGTGTACATCTCACTGTTTGAATGTCTACCTGAAAGTACCTCTTTTGGAGTTTTTTGAGTATATGAAACACTTCAAATAGTTTGTAGGAAAAA
>PVJH01011200.1:0-69927 GCA_004026705.1 Nesogale talazaci | reverse complement strand
ATCAAATTTGTTGGAGTACGTTTTTTTCATAGTAGTGCACTATTTATTTTTTAAATTCCATTTGGATCTGTGGTGAACTTCTTTCCATCTCTTATACTAGGTATCTGCAGTTTTTCTTTCTTTTTCTCCTTTTGCCAACTGCCAGTTGTCTGTCAAAGTTGTCAATTTTTTCATAGAACCAGCTTTTTGCCTTGTTTATTTTTCTATTATTTTTCCATTTTTTTTTCTGAAATGAGCCTTCTTATTTCTTTTCTTCTGTTGTTGAAAGGTTTATATTATTGTCATTACTCCAGTTTTGGAAGGTGCAGTGTTAGGGTCTTGATTTAGGACTGCTCTTTTTTCATGTGTGTATTGATGCTACAAATTGATCTCTGGTGACTTCTTTTGCTGTGTCCCCAAAGTTTTGAAATGCTGTGTTATTATTCTCACTTGTTTCAAAGAATATCTAAATTTCACACTTTATCCTTATATTTCTTTTTCTTCTATTTTTCCCCTAATTTTGTAGCGTTGTGATCTGTGAAAATAGGTTGTACAATCCCATTTTTAAAAACATTTGTTACGGCATGCTGTATGGCCTAGTATATGGTCTTTTCTTGGGAATGATCCATGTGTATTGGAGAAGAACATATATTTTGTTATGGTTGGATGGAGTATTCTGTACGTGTAGAGGAAATTGAGTTTTTTTTATTGTGTTGCTGAGCTGTTTTGTATCTTTACTGAGTGTCTTTACCAAAGGTGTCTTTTGCCTTGAGAGGGGTGTATTGCCAGGATAACTATATGTCTCTTCAATTTGTGAAGACTTAATTAATGTATTTGATGATCTTTCATTAGGTACCTTTATGTTTATTACAGTTTAGTCTTCTTGGTATATTATTCTTTTAATCATTATGCCATTTATTTTGAAGTCATTTTTACAGAGATTATTATATGTATGTATGTTTGTATGTGTTTCAAGAAAAGAGTATTTACAGTATTTAAAGTAAATAGCATTTCTGATCCGTGAATGTTGCCATTATCTCTTGTTGAAGTGAAAGAAAAGACATCAATTTCTTTGAAGAAAGTAAACATGGGCACCATTTAGAGAAATCCCTAAGTCAATCTAGGACTCAAGAAACGGCTCCTTGATAGTTGACAATGTTCTCTAACTTAAAATGACAGTGATGTCTCTAAGGGAAATCATAGACATATATAAACCATAGATGTATGAATTAATTTGAGGCACTAAATTCTAGTCCCAATCAAAGAACAATGAGTTCTTATGGCATGAGCTTGTTGAACACTTCCTTTTCCTATGTGATTATTAAAAATATAGCTGTTGTAGCTAAGTGTGGTCAAGAAACTACATGGTACCTGGCTATTAGAAAGAAAAGCATCCAGAAACTTAAATGCCTGTCTTCAATGCCACCCAAGGGAGGCATTAACTAGATCCACATGGAAGTAGCACATCAGTGAGTGTGATCCAGGATTATAAATGATACAATAAAATCTTAGAGTTAATGCAATCAGAAAGCTATGCATAATATTGCATAGAGCTATGCATAATATTGCAGAAAGCTATGAATAATATTTTTAGTATTAAGCCTCCATTGAATTCCTTCTGATTATTGTCAAAAGATGTGAACAGCCTTACTGTCAGCCAAATAGCATTGTAAAGACAATTATTGCAGATATAGTTCAAAATCTAATGTCTTATTTGACCTCCCTTTTGGCTCATCTAAAGGTTGTTTCAGTTAAAGGGGGAGGAGGAGGAAGAAGAAGAAGAAGAAGATGAAGATGAAGAAAATGTACACAGATTAAACCTCTGATGAATTCCTTCTGACCATAGATGAGGGATGAAAATAGTCTTGCTAGCATGCAGAGTGCATTTGAAAGTGGATTAATGCAGACACCAAAATTTAACACCTTATCACTTGATCTTACTTTTGACCCATCTTAAAGTTGCTCTCATTTTTAATATGTTCTGCTTTTGTTTTGATTGAGGTTTTTTTTCTTTCATTTTATTTTGCTATGGTTGTTATCTTCTTGGAGTTTCTTTTGTTGTTGTTGTTTTTCTTTGTGTGTCATATGAAATTCAGGAAGACTGACTCTAACTGGAGTAGTGGTTTTTGGGAGGTTGATAGGGGATGTTGGGTTATTGGAGAACTAATTCAATGAATACAAGAGGTAAGCAAATGTCCCAGAATTTATTGTGGTAATGATTGTATAACTATTCATGATAGGATTGAATTATTTAATTGTGTAAGATGTGGATTATATGCCTATAAACTATTTAAAATACATTGATTAAGATAGCTAAATTGATAAAACAGATGGCTTCTTTATGGATACTAATATCCCTAAGTGCTATCCCTTTCAGGGGTATTGTGTTTTAACAGAAGTAGAATTTCAATGATGGAATTCCAAAACGAATTTAGCAGATTAAATGGGATTGACTTGGGAGTGGGATTAGGACAGTTTTCCAAGACTATTTCTTCATCCTAAAATCATACTGTGCAATCCTTTTGGGATATGTTATGATCAGGATAAGCTTAATTCCTCTTAAATGGCTCCATTCGTTTTAAAACATTTGTTCAACCATGAACTCAGAGATTCAAGATTAAATATTCCTTATTATTAAGCATCGGTGAGATGAGTTAGGTAACAGTTTAGCCACGAATAATTCTTTCATTTCCAGTTTCTTACTTTGTCTTCTCACAATTAATGATGCACATCATTCTAAGACCCTGCTGTGACAGAGGAAAACATGTTATGATATTTTATAGAAGGTGTGTCAGTGCAGGTGTTGCAAGAGGCAGCCATCAATGGTGATTAAGATGGATAAAAAATTTATTTTTATAGTTTCTACATGGATTAAGCTCTACTCTCCCTTCTTCTCCCTTCCTTTCCCTTCCTCTCCCTTCATTTGCTCCCATGTGCTCTGGTTAGACATGTCCCTCTCCCAGAGCTGCACTTTCAGTGCTGTCTTGAAGTCAATTTCTCTGGGGTGAAGGACAGCTGTCCATGTAGTTGGGATTGGGGTTGGGCCCTCAGACTCTTCCACTGACTCCCCGCTCCATGCTCGCATGCTGCATTCACATCCTGGAACACCGGGGATAAGTCTAGTGCCTCTTTCCCTGTGGAGATATAAGCAATACCCTTCCTTGGGGTGGGTTAGTGCCCAGTTCCTCCACTACACATGGCTGTCTTCCCCTCCCCTCCTTTTTAGTTGACTACCAATGTAGCCCTGGATTTTGTCGGGCCTCTGCCATATTACCTAGACTTCACCCCAGGAATTTCTGTATACAGTACAATATTACTGAAACCCAAATGAAGATAACATGATAATGGGACAAGAAGAAAGTAAAAGGAAATAGAGGAAAGAAGAAGGAGGCAAAAGTCATTTACAGAGTTCTAAAAAAAGGCACATACATAGCTAAACATATTTATATATAATGGAGACATAGATCTATGTGCATATATTTATAGGTTTAGAATTAAAGCAGCAGATGGACATTGGGCTTCCATTCTAGTACTTCCTCAATGCAAGAGCACTTTGTTTTGTTACATTGGCATTCTATAATGCTCACCTTCCTGACATGCTTACTGAAGACAACTGTGTGCCTAAGCAAACATGATGAAGAAAGTTGATGGTGCCCAGATATCAAAAGATATAGCACGTGGGGTCTTAAAGATTTAAAAGTAAACTAGTGGCTATATAGCTCAGAAGCAACAAAGCCCACATGGAAGAAGCATTCCACCTTGTGTGACCATGAGTTCTTGAAAGGATCGGGTATCAAGTATCAAATAATCAAAAATTATTTAATTGTAAATGAGGGAAGTACAGACTGGGAACCCAAAGCCCATGTGTAGGTAGCCAGATGTCCCCTTACAGAAGGGTTAAGAGGAGGAGACAAACCAATCACGATGGATTGTAGCAATGATGAAACATATAACTTTCCTCTAGTTCTTCAATACTTCCTCTCCACCACTATCATGATCCCAATTCTACCTTACAAATTGGCTACAACAGAGGGAAACATAGGGAGTCCAGAACAGATGATCCCTTCAGGACCAGGGACACTAGGAGGGTGCAGGGAAGGTGAGGTAGAAAGGAGAAACCAATGATAAGGATCTACATATAATTTCCTCTCTGGGGTATGGACAACAAGGAAGTGGGTAAAGGGAGACAGCAGACAGTGTAAGATAAGACAAAATAATAATAGCTTATAAATTATCAAGGATTCCTGAGGGAGAGGAAACAGGATAGAGGGGGGAAAATGAGGTGCTGATACCAAGGGTTTAAATAGAAAGCAAGTGTTTTGAGAATGACAAGGGCAACAAATGTACAAATGTTCTTGACATACAATGAATGTATGTATGGATTGTGATAAGAGTAGTACGATCCCCAAAATGATTAAAAATTAAAAGTAATACAATTAAAAAATAAAAGGAACACAGGTTGAGCCCTTTGAGGCTACTGCTTGGATGTGGCGTAAATTGAAGAATGCAGAATTCTTTGGAGAAGGACTGGAAAGATGGAAATACTCCTTAAGTAATATATAGACCTAGATGGAGGAAATGTTGAGAAATATTTTTGTTTTATTAATAAAGAACAGAAAAAAATCTATGAGGTGAAACTCTTATGAAAGAAAAAGGAGAGAGAGAAGGCTGGATGGTCTTCCAGCAAGTCTAACCCCATGTGTAAGATAACTGGAAGCAAAGACAGCTAGTTTAAGTCTGTTTGGGAGTACCCAAGCCAAGGTCAATTATTGGAGGCCTCCTCTTCCTGCCCAGTTGGGTCATTGTTTGGAACAGTATGTGGGAAACATGGTCTCAGGATGCAGGTGTTTATGTAGTCAGTTATTTTCTCCTCAGAAAAAGATCTATGAAGTATACTCCCAAACCAACACAGGAAAATGGCCTGGCATTAATGGATATCTTTCCCTGAGCAACTTAGAGTGGCATTGATAAAGGAGGAGCAGAGGACTGCTTGGGTGAATGAGTAGAGGAGGTATGTGAAGAGCTGAATTTGTTAAGATTTGAACTCTGAAGGATATCCATGTGACTCCCCATGATAAAATTGTCCAAGGCAGGCACCCTAGAATTTTGGTACATTGACACTCCTCAGAAATTAGTTTCTGGGTGGTACAAACAGTGAAGGGTCAACTACTAATCAGTGAGGAGTTCAAGCCCACCAGAGACATCTTTAAAGAAAACCTGGCAATGTACTCTCACAAGACCACTCATTTAAACCCTATGGAGGACAGTTCTAATCTAACACACAGGGGAGTTGTCATATTTTGTGATTGACTTTATGATAACTATATTTTAAGAATGGAATAGACTGGTTATCAGACACTTGTAGTTCAAGGGTTTGGTCTTAGTCCTCTTGTGAGCTTTCTACAAATTACTTATTACATATAATTTATAAAGTAAGTATAATGGCATTTATAAATTTGTGCACATTACTGATCATGATCGATTTGATAAAGTGGAATTAGGGGAAGAAACCATATTAATTCAGTTGGAATAGCAATGTTCTCCACCACCTGTTTTAGTTCCACTAAAATGATAAAGGTTAATGGCCATTTGAACTTTGGACCCTTCAGTTATTTTTGAAACACCACAAATAGTCAGTTAATAGGGATCAAATCACCCATCTGGCTTCTGAAGCCGCTTGGTGAGTCATCCACTTCTTTCTACATATAATTGAGGACAGGCTATTAGGCTCAATTCCATGGTCAACTCAATTTGTACTCGGTGTCTAACAAGTTTCAGAATGAATCTTTTAAGAACAATTTTTATATTTTAAAAAGAAAATGCAAAGAGCTCAAATTTCATAGTCAAACTTAAAGAAATCTGAAAATTTTTACTAAGCTGATTAAAGTGCGAAAAACAAATTAATTAATTTCCATGTGTGGCATTGGTATATGCAGTAGAATAATTTGAACATCATAGTAATGGGCTTCACGATGGCAGAAGATAATATCTCACCAGAATGTCTTCAAGGATGGATACTCACTACCTCTAGATTCTTTATTTGGGTGTAGAAATCTCCAAATAGGGAAACAGAGACATTGGAACTTGAATCTTTGTGTCTGATTGTAATAACCCAATACTTAAGTGAGAGTTAAACTTTTTGTCAGTACTTCAGGTGTTAAAAGTTGGTATGATTATAGTCTTGAAAGAGGCCTTAGTATCTTTGCAGTGTGTACCTGTTTGAGTACCACTGTGTCCTGTGCCTATTCAAGTCCCTCTCAATAGTTTATCTGGCTAGATTCTGCTACTAAAATGATTGCTGTAAATCACATAAACCCTGCGGAGTTCAGATGTATTATAATATACAAATGGGGACGGTAATCTGTTGTATAAATGTAATGATAGGGCTGAGCCCCGGTGGCATAGTGGTGGTGCGCGGGACTGTGGCCCACTGGGACAGAGCTTCAATTCCAGCAGTGGGCCTGGGCTTCCTACTCCCACTGCCGGAGAGCAGTGATGCCCCCCCCCCCAAAAAAAATAAATAAAATAAATAAATGTAATGATAGTTGGTGTTTAAGAGAGGGATAGACTGGTTATTATAAACTTGCAGTTCAAAGTTTCCCTATTTTATTATCATTTTATAACTACTCAGCAGTGCTCAGTAAAGTCCTAATTTCTTACTATGGCATCAGATTCCTCATGATCTAGTCTCCTCTCTTTTTTAGCTCCTCTAATTTCAATTCTTAGCAGATTCCTTATATCCATTCTACATTTTTTTCCATTCTACACTTTCATCCAATTTATCATTTACTAGATGTGTAACGCTTACAACTTTCCCCCCACTCCGTCTCTACATTCATCATTCGAACTCCTGGTCATTACTCAGAGCGAGATTGTTATCCTCTGGTAAAACGTGCTTTATTGTTTGAAAATCATCACTATCTAATTTTATAATATTTTCATCACCCTAAAAGAAAACAACACACCCAATAGTCACTTTCTTTCCCCAACCTCTTTCAGTCCTGCATAGTCACTCATCTATTTTGTGATTTACATATATACCTATTCTGAAATTTTCATATAAATTAAATCATCGTTGGTGATTGGCTTCTTTCACTTAGCATTATGTTTTCAAGATTCTTCAATGTTGCAATAATTATTGTTATACATCCTGATACATGGCAAAATACTTCATTTTTGGTATGTACATGGATACCATTTTTGGTTTGGAATGGATATAGTGCATTTGTTTATCCATTTGTCAGGTGATGAACTTTGAGTTTTAAAATTTTTACTCTTACTAACAATTATTGTGAGTAGGCTGAGCCCCGGTGGCGTCGTGGTTGTGTGCGGGACTGTGGCCCACTGGGCTGGAGGTTCAAAATTCAGCAGCGCTCTTCAAGAACAATGCTGGGCCCCTACTCCCACCACCAGGAGCCAGTGATGCCCCCCCCCCAAACCAACCAACCAAACAAACAAACAATTATTGTGAGTACAGCCCTAAGAGTAAAATTTGAGTGAAAAAGAAACTTTATGTCTAGCATTTTGAGAGCTTCTAAAATTTTCCAAGGTATCTACATCATTCTATATCTTCATATGGCAATATATAAGGGTTATAATTATTAGCAACATTTGTTACTGTCTGTCTTTGATTATTGCCATCCCAGTAGATATGTTCAGGATGTCTCCAGTAGAAAGAAATGAAGAAAAACATCAAGCCTTTAACTTATACATTGTATGAGTCTGTGATAAGAATAGTGAATACTATGAGAATAATCAAAAGAAGGCTGAGGGAATACACCGTCTCTGTGCCAATAAGAGTTCATTGCTATTCAATTGAATATCAATTTGTTGATATTCGATGCTACCTTGATATTTCAAGAGGTAACATATGACCAAGAACTGATGGTACTAAAGGAAGAAGTCCAAGCTGTACTGAATACATTGTCAAAAACAAGGCTCCAGGAAATGATGGTCCATCTACTGAAGTGTTTCAACAAGATGATACAGTACTGAAGTATTCATTAGACCCTACCAAGAAATTTAAAAGACAGCTACTTGACAAGATTACTAGGAGAGAGAAAAAAGATTACTAGAAGAGATTCATAGTTGAGTCCATCCCAAAGAAGGTGACCTAACTGAATGCATAAATTATCAAGCCATACCATTATTGGGGGTAGGACCATACAAGTGAATCTTACTGAAGATGATTAAAGTTGGTCCCTGCATCAGCAGGGAACTTGCAGAAATTCATGCTAGATTTACAAAAAAGCACGGAGTGAGGGCTATCGTTACTGATCCCAGGTGGAACTTGGCTGAAGGAAAGGAATACTAGAAACACGGTTACTGGTGTTTTATTGACTGTGCAAAGGCATTTGCCTATATGGATTGTAATCAACTATGGCTAACATTGACAAGAATAGACATTCCAAACACGTAAACATGCTCATGGGAAACCTGTATATGGATCAGGAAGCAGCCATTCAAACAGACCAAAGGAATGGCTTAAAATCAGGAAATGTGTGTGTCAGAGTTGTATCTTTTCACCATATTTATTCAATCAGTATTCTGAGTATTGAATGGAAGAAACTGGATTATATCAGGAAGAATGTGACATCATAATCGGAGGAAAGCTTTTTAATAACCTGTGACATGCAACTAATACAACCTCGGTTGTCGCATGTGAAAATCAAAGACTGTTGATTTCAGCATGAATTGCCCCTCGATGTAGAGAAAACAATAATTCTCATAACTGCAACAATAAACAGCATCACAATGTGCAAGTAAGTTGAGTTGATGATTGCAGCCAAGTATCTCCATTTCTTTTTGTATCTTGACTAGACCTGGAATCCCTATGAATGCAGGCTAGGAAGAAGACATAGTGTATGTCTCTCGACTACACTTTGCTGGAATAGAATTTATACATCATGGGGAAAGAAATGCAAATGGCTTGGCATACCCAGGAAGAAAGTGTAGACTTAGACTGAAGACTAATGGAAAGGGAATCCCATCTTCTTGGTCATATTTGCTTTAATCACATTGAGTTGGGATGTGGAAACAGGCCTTGAATGGAATGCTATGCACTTTTGTCATTTTTATTAAGATTCAGTACTTTTTCTTGAATAAAGTGTCAAAATGTGTAGTATTTCCTTGAGGTCTATTTGCAGACTAAAAGGTCGCTTTATATCCAATTAAGGTTCTTTCATGGGGGTAAGGGTCTTTGGGTAACTTCAAGCACCATTTCCATCACCATTTATGTACTTCTGTGCCACATCATCAGCCTGTGTTGATCCTCTCCATTAATTCTCTGTGCTTAGGATCGCCTCACATTCCTTGTATTGACAGCACTTAGCTCCATACCAAGCACAGCACAGATGTTTCCAGATGAAGCTAGTACATAAACAAATGAGAGTTCTCAGTGGTATGAAACTACATTTGGAGAAAATCTTCTATTGAAGGAGAGAAAGGAAATATTTTCAGCCTTTGAAATATTATAAAAACTCTATTAAGCCTGAAGGCACAGCTTAACTTTCTCAGATAATGGGCTCTGTGACTCACATATGAAAATCCCCACATGACTTTGAATTGTACAAATGACTGGGATATCATCAAATTGGAAAATGAGAGAGAGGAATAGCATCCATGGGTCTCATTCTGTGTCTTACATGACTTATAGCCATTTATATCAGCCATCTTATTTCCATTTGCAGACTCCAAAACCTGTACTAGACTACAAAGATCTAGAGACAAAGAAATGGGAGCATTTGCTCTGGGTAGCTAACACAAAGGTCAGCTCTGCAACTCAAAACAAATTCCTAATATTGGGAAATGGTCTCAAGATACAGGAGTCAACCTCAGGTAGGCAGGCCCTCCTGGGCACAACTCCATAGTTAGAGCAACTTGATTCTTCCTCACAGAGATTAACACTTGGAATGGAGAGACTAGTCTGAGTGCTATTGGTCACACTTTTCAAGAAAATTCCAAAGCCCTGTTGTTGAGGTCCTTGAGAAGTCCAAAATGAGAACTATTGTCCTCCCAATAAATCTTTCATCTGGTGTAATGAAAGCAGCGTCTCTTACCAGTGTTTTTCTGTGTTATTTTCCTGCATCTTCAAAGGGCACACTAATGGCCTTCAAAAGCTAAAACCAGCTTTATTCTCCTATCTTACAAACTACCACAGACATCTTAGCTTATATTAAAGGCAACAAAACACATTCTTTTTTTTCTCCCAATGCCCATCTGCTGTCTTTTTTTAATTAAAAATCATTTTGTTGTGGGCTCATACATCGTTTTTCACAATACATAGATAAACACATTGTGCCAAGCACTTTCACATGTCTGCTGCTGTTATTGTTCTCTATTCATCCGCCTTTTCCCTTAAGCCCCTAGTGTCAGCTTTTCTATCCCTTCCCCTCTTCCCCTGCTCTCCCCTCCCCACCAACCCTCAATGCTTTCTACATTATTATTGTTCTGTCATTTCTTACACTGCCCGACCTCTCCCCCAACCCACTCCTTTGATGCCTGTCCTTTAAATAAGAGCTTATGTATATATCCTTGCAGTTGATTCCATCTCTCTACCCCACCTTCTCTCCACCCTTCCAGCAGCTCCAATCCAACCACTGGCCTGAAGGGGTTCATCCATCTTGGTTTCTCCATATCTCCAGCTCCCCTCTCTATTAGTGTACCTTCTCCAGTCCATCTGGATTTGTATGGTAGAGTTGGGACAATGATGGTTGGGGGGAGGAAGGCTTCAGGAACTAGAGGAAAGTATTATGCATCATTGCTGCCCGGCTGCCCCTTGACTAGTCTGTCTCCTCCCCTGTAAAGGGGTGACCAATTACCCACCAGTGGGCCTTAGGTCCCCACCCTGCTCTCTCTCTCAATCGTGATGTTGTGATTCTTTGATGATCAACCCTGCTCCCTTCAGTCCCTCTTGATCACACATGCTGGTGTGCTTCTTCCCTGTGGACTTTGCTGTTTCTGCGCTGAATGGCGACTCGATTATCTTCAAGTCTTTGAGACTCCAGACATTCAATCCTTTGGTAGCTGGGCACTGTTATTTCTTCTTCTGTTTGCCTCTGTATCCATTTGTCTTCAGCGATATCAGGAGTCAATTGGTCCATTGATTTTGATTTCTGTTCTTTGATGCCTGATACCCAATTTTTTAGCACCTCACGATCGCAATCTTTCTGGAGACTCTCAGTCTCCAGGACTCCAAACACTGACTGGTGCAACTCAAAGAATAGAATGCTATTTTCTGGGTGATGAAAAAATTACTAAATTTCTAGTGGGGGCAGAATAATAAAAACTCGCTACTAGTATCTTACTGTCTGTGGGCATGTGCTGAGAGTCTCTAGTGGGTAATAAAGGCCAAAGTATTGGGTTGTCACAGGGAAAGTTACATTATTGCCTCATTGACTCGTGCTCTTCTCATCTGTTCCATAGGTAGATCCCTTGGTGGTACAAACAGTTGACACTTGTCTATAAGCCTAAAGGTTAATAATCCAAGCCCATTCAGTTGAAAATCTAGTGATCTGTATCCATAAAGGTGAAAGCCAAGAGAACGCAAAGTCTCCAGGTGTCAGAGTCAACTCAATGGCCGTCGGTGTTTTGATTTTACGCCATAGGATGCTTGTGAGGATTAAATGAGCCCTTGTCACTCCAGTAATTATCAATAGTGTATACATTCAAAAAGTTCATATTTTACAATAAAATTGACATGTTTAGGCTACATAGCATGAATTGACAAATTTGAGCTGAAATAATGCTTCAACTTTAATATATGTTGAAATGGTTATTTCAATCCCCAAATTGATCTAATAGCTATTCCATTCTAATCCAGGCATACTATATATTCAAAATAGTGATTAATCTAATGTATTTAATTATTTCAGCTACACTTACAAATATATATGTAGGTATGTTCTAAAGAGTCCAGCTGGCACAGTGCTAAAGCATACAACTGCTAATCTAAAAATCAGCAGTTCAAGCCCATCAGGCATTCTTTGGAACGAAGAAACAGCAAGGTATTTCCCTAAAAAGTATAGCCTTGGAACCCTTTTCAACCAGTTTTATTTCGTCATGTAGGATCCCTGAATAAAAATGGACTCAAGAACAATAAGCATGTTTTTGTGTGCTGTTGGTATATTCTAGTTTCATTGAAATCTGTGATGATGCCTAAGGCTGGTATCAGTGCTTACGGAAATAACACTATGATAATAAACTGATCCAGCCCAATTAACAAGAGCATGGTGCTGTATTTGCTCTCACTAGACACTATACGATCACTTGATGGTCAGTTTGTCATACAGGGTGGTTTGTGTGTTATTGTGCTGATGGAACCTATATTACTGGTATTTAAAATATGAGGAGGTTTTCCTACGTCAAATTGGGTTTTAGTGGAGCTTCCTGACTAAGAACTAAATATAAAGAAGGACTTGGTTATCCACTTAGAACACTGGTTCTCAACCTGTGGGTTACGACCCCTTGAGGTGTCAAACAACACTTTCAGGGGGTCACCTAAGACCATCAGAAAACACATATTTCTGATATCTTGGGAACTGAGACATCACTCCTCTATATGTACCTAGGAGGGTCCACCCATATGCACATACACCCACATATGAATACCAGGCATGATGACATCATTGCACCATCCCCATCACATACATCTGGTCCAAATACAGATGTATATGACAGGGTTGGCACCATCAGGGGTCCTCAAACTTTTTAATAGGGGACTAGTTCACTGTCCCTCAGACCGTTGGATGGTCGGACTATAGTTAAAACAAAACAAAAACAAAACAAAAAACCTATGAACAAGGTCACTGCAGGCCTGGGATGAGTTGACTGCTAAGCAGGACAGGCAGCAAGTGGCAAAAACACCCAACGGACCATATCAGTGTTCTCAAGGGGCTGCATGTGGCCCCTGGGTCGTAGCTTGAGGACTCTTGCAGGTTTGAGGACTGATTGGGAACCAGTCATACATGTGTCAAGTGTAGCTACTATGTAGAAAGTAGCTGCTGTGTTGAAAGCAAGTACTCTGTTAAAAGCAGCTATTGTGTTGAAAGAAGCAGGGTTGGAAGTATAACAACACTTCCTAAATCATAATTACTGAGTAAATGCAAAATCACATACTATAAAATCATCAACTACTGCCATATATATTTATAATCATGGGAACTTAATCTGGATGCTGATTTGTCTTTTTATTTTGAGCTGTGGTTGATATGAATACTGCCTCCTTGTGACGGTAGCATGTATGTAAAAAAAAACACAGAAAATGGTCAATCACCAGAAACTTGAATGAACTGTATTGACTGAACTATTCAATGTATATTGAAGCTATTGTTATACATTATTTTCATTAGCAAACCATTCCATGACAATGAATATATAAAGAAGAACGTTATGAAAAGGAAAGATAGTGAGGATATTTTACAGTATTGGTTTACCTCAATAAATACAGCAGGAATTGAGAAACTGCAATGTGTTATTGGTTGAGAAGTTCTATCAGTTGAAGCCAAACAGCCTGACTAAAATGCCAAACTAAAATGCCATTTTGATAGCAAGCATACCAGCTTTGCTAGCAAGTATACTGACTATTTTAGAAGCAAACCTGATGGACTCAAGAAAGCCAGACTTGACACTGGTGGCAAGTACCACAAACAAAACATAACAGTCATTGAGGCTTTATATTTGATAACACTTGGAATAGCCAAAGTTATGAAACCTCACACCATTGCTGAGGACTTACTATTGCCAGTGGCCAGACACATTGTTGAAGTTATGATCAGAGACAAATTTGTGAAAGTTGAATCCAATTTCCTTATCTAACAACATTGTCTAAAGAGTAGATGACATGTCTGCTGACTTCCTTGATCAGGTAATCCAAGAAATTAAATGTGCTCCACTTCCAATATTTAGCATCCAGCTTGATGAATCTACAGAATTGCATACTGTTTACAGTTATTGGTTTTCATTATATATATATATATATGTATATATATATATATATAATTTGTTTTTTTGTGGGCATCACTGGCCCCTGGTGGAAGTAGGCGGCCCAGCCTTGCTCCTCGAGAGCTACTGCTGGATTTGAACTCCCAACTCTGTGGGCCACAGTCCCGCACACAACCACTATGCCACCTGCAATCAGCCCGTCATCAGCTTTCTTTACAATATTTACTTATGCATTGATTTGTCTTCAGCGATTGTGTCAGAAAGATGAGCATCAGGCTGAGCCCCGGGGGCGTACTGGTTGAGTGCAGGACTGCGGCCCATGGAACTGGTAGTGCGAATCTAGCAGCGGCTCCCCAGGAGCAAGACTGGGTAGCTCTCATGACCATCAGAGGCCAGTGATGCCTTCCCCCCACCCACCAAAAAAAAAAAAGAAAAAAGAAAAGAAAAAGAAAGGTGAGCATCATGAATTGCCAGTTTAATAGGACAAAGTATTCTTGGGAGTACTTTGGAGTACTTGGGCGTACTCGAGGGAGTACTTGAGTGGAGACTCATTGCTCATTTGTTACCTTAATACTAAACCTATAAATATATGCACATAGATCTATTTCCCCATCATCGTATATCAATATATTTACACATATACATGCCTATATTTAGACCTCTATGAATCTCCTTTGCCTCCTATTTCTTTCTTCATGTCCCACTATCATGCTCAGCCTTCATTTGGGTTTCAGTAATTCCTCTCAGTCACATCGTTCCTGACCAAACCCTACCAGGCCTCTTACACCCTCCTCTCCACAGATTTTGGGTCACTTGTTGTTCCCTTGTCCTTGAGCTTGTTAACACCATTTCCTTTCCCCCCCACAACCCCCTCTCTCATCTCCCCTGAGAACTGTTGGTTCTGTTGTTTTCTCCCCCAGGTTGTTTATCTAGTCTATCTTATCTAGTTAGACCTGCAGAGATAATAGTGTGCACACAAAAAAGACAGGGCAAAACAAAGAAACAAAAGAGAAAAAACCAAGAACAACAATAACCCATGATAAAAGATGAAAGAAAGGAAAAAAGGAAGAAAGAAAGATCTGTAAACAGTTCACAATCTGTTTTTTTCCCTTTAGGTGTACTTTTTCGGTTGAGTCTGAAGCAGTGCCATGTCCTGACCCCAAAGTCTATTTTTTTCGAAAGTCTATTTTTGATACTCTCTTGGGAAATCCTTGCTCTGCTCCCTTTGCTGTTGTGTTGCACACCCATTAGTGTTTTGCCTCACTGCCGTAAGGTCAGATCGGGCACAATTCCCACACAGTGTCTCCAGTTTGGTCCCCTGTAGGTCTATGAGTCAGTGAGGGATGTCATGTCTCCAGATGGCCATATCTGTGCTTTGGCTGCTCTGAGAGGGGATATCATCTTCAAGGTTGTTGGGCCAGGATGTTCTCCACTCTCTTTCTCTCCCTTCATTTTCTCCCGTGTGCTCTGATCAGACATGTCTCTCTCCCTGAGCTGTAGCTTCAGTGCTGTCCTCTGAAGTCAATTCTTCTGGGGGGTAGGAGGCTGTCCATGTAGTTGGGATTGGGGCCTGGCCTTGAGGAATGATTTTATTATACATACTGGATTTTCAATATTTTTCCTCCAATATTTATATTTGTCATCCCATTTTCATCTTGCCTGCATGATTTCTTCCACAAGCTTAATCTTATTGCTTACCCTTTGTAGATTACATTTACTTTTACTAGAGGAGTTTTCAAGATCCTTTTTATGATATATCTATATGACTTTCTTTTTCATTTTATTCTGCGTGAGGTACATTGAGCTTTTTTGATGGATATCTTTGTCTTTTTGTGATATTAGGGAAGTCTGCTAGCAAATCTTTGATGTTTAAAAAAAAATTTAATTTTAATTTTTAATTTTTAAATTTTTTTAGGCATCACTGCCCTCTGGTGGTGGGAGTAGGAAGCTCAGCCTTTGCTTCTGTGAGCTGGAATTGAACCTCCATCCCAGTGGACCGCAGTCCTGCGCACAACCACTACGCCACAGGGGCTCAGCCCATCTCTGACATTTTTATGTGCATACTTTCTTTCCACTTTCTATTTTGGACACATAAAAATCGTTTCTTTTGACAATTATTAGACTTTCACTGGTTTCTTTATTATTTAAAATTTTTCTTCTTACAGATTGATCGAAAGGGTTTGTCTTCTAATTTTCAAATCTGTTCTTCAAAGGATTTGGTTCTACTCTTGTCCTATTGGTATGTTAAATTTTATTTCCATTCTATTTCAGGAATTTTAGTGTTAACTGTTGGAAAACTAGAAAGTTTCTCATTTTGTATGGGTTCTAATTTTCTATTTATTACTTTCCAGGGCATTCTCTCTGCTTTCTCTAATCACTTTTTGCTCTTTCTTTGTGTTTTTGATGGAAGACATTATAATAAAATGAAGGAACTTTTACTATGAACTTCCTGAAGAGCCTGTTTCTTTGTATATGTGTATATGTTTTAGTCAAACTCACTACTGTTGAGTTGATTCCAACTCATGTGCATATATAGATAACTATAGATAGTTTATCAGGAATTTTTAATCTTTGTCACCTACTTGCACCACTCTGTCCTGTTCTTTTTTTGATTTACAATTGTTTGATGAGACTTTTTGGAGTTGTTTTCCTTATTTGTTGATGATGCTAGTTGACATAATTCCTGACCATTACACTCACCTAGCGAGTGGTATGTATGACAAACTCTTCCTCACAGTAGATGAGAGAGAATAAAAAAGAGAGGGGAAATAATGGGATATAAGGAAAGAGAAGTAAAAATAGAGGAAAAGGAAAATAAGCCTACAACAAGTAAGAAACTAAGCCCATATGATGGATAAAAAAGGTGAAGTAAAAGATGATAACAAAGCAGTGTTTCTGAAATGCCACTATCTGATCTTCCACAGGAGTTCATATCCACAGATGGAGCAGTAGCCTGGCGTAAGGAACACATGTGCTTGCAGATCTGATAGCAGAGGCTTCAAGAGTGATTCTTGGGTTCTCTGTATCAATCACACAGGAGCACAGGTATGGGAGTGGTCTGCCTGGGAATGGGACAATGGGTGGCTGGCTGCTACTTTCTGCAGTAATGGAGCAAACTGGGTGGATGTGGGGCCGAATGGGGGGTATACTTACCCAGTGGGTTGATGTTGGGTAGGAAGAGCTCTCCTCCTGGTCTCTAGAAAGCTGTGGTGAGAAAAGAAATAGAAAGCACTTCATTGGTTGCAGATCACTGACATGAGCAGGGTACACTTTTTTGTTTTTGTGGTTAGGTGCTATCAACTTGTCTCAGACCCATAGGGAACCCATGGACAACAGAACAAAATACTGCCTGACCCTGGGTCATCTTCATAATGGTTCTGATGTTTGAGACTGCTGTTACAGTCATTGTGGCAATCCATTTCATCAAAGGCCTGCCTGTTTTTTGGCTGTCTTTCCCCTTTACCCAGCTTGATGCTCTTTTCCAATGACTGGTCTCTCGTGTTCATAGCATGCAAGTGGAAGTCTTGCCATCTTTGTCTCTACAGAGCATTCTGGCTGTACTTCTTTCAAAACAAACGTATTTGTTCTTTTGGCAGTGCGTGGTGCTTTCAATATTTTTCACTAGCACTATCATTCAAATGCAATGATTCTTCTTTTGTCTTCCTTAATGAATGTCCAACTTCCATGTGCATATAAAGGCATCGAAAACACCATGGGTTGGAGCAGGTGAACCTCAGACCTCAAAGTAACATCTGTGCTTTTTCACATGTTAAAGAGGTCATTTGAAGCAGACTTATCCAATGCAGTGCATTACTTGGTCTCTTCACTGCTATTTCCATGAGCTTGGAGTTCCAAACAAGGTGGAATCCTTGACAAATCCAATCTTTTCTTCATTTATCATAATTCTACCATTGGTCCAGCTGTGAGGATTTGGGACTTATTTACATTGAGTTGTAATCTGTACTGACATCTGAAATTCTTCATCTCTGCTTCAAGTCCTCCCCAATTTCTGCAAAGAAGATTGTGTCACCTGCAGGTTGTTACTAAGCCTTCCTCAAATCTAATGCTGGATTCCTATTTGTTTAACCCAACTTCTCTGCTGATTTGCTTAGAATACTGATTGAATACATTGGGTAAGAGGATTTTTCAAAGCCTGCCCAGACTCTTCACAAAACGTGGGACAAGATAGAACTCTATTTGTGAATTTATGGAACTATCATGCCTTATGGAAGCAAAAAGCCTTGTCTTTCTCCCTTGGAGCTGGCTGGTGGTTTCGAACCGCTGATGTTGAGGTTAGCAGCCCATTGGTTTACAACTATACCACCAGGTATCCTGGTGGGCCACCTAGATGGCATGACTCGATAGCAGTGAGTTTGGAATTTTTTTGTATGTGCCAAGACTCAATGAAGGGTGGGACAGAGTCTAACATCTCCACCCCACCCTAAAGCCCCCCCCTTTTTTTTCCTTGTGGGTTCTCAACTCAAATGGCTAGGATTAATGAGTTGTTTTCCCCATCTTTATTAGCTTGCCCCTTGCTCAGTGGTCACTTGCCATTGGTATTCTTGCCTGCTTGGGTACACTCTCTTCTCACCGATACTGCATGCATTCTTCTCATCTTGTTATAGTCAGAGTCTGCCCATACTGTATCTATGAGCCAGTAGAGATTCCATGAAGAGGCATCTTATCATGTGTCTGTTGCTTAGGCATCTCAAAATGGCCAAGGCAGCATAGATACCTGCTGTCTCTGACCTTGTCCACTGCTTTTGTTCTTTCTCTCTTTCCAATCAGTCTTTAATTCAAATTTTTATCCTCTCCTTAGGTACTGAGAGTTCCAAAGTCATCATCTGTATGTATTTCATTTTTTATGTCACTATAATAGGGAAATTAGGCACAGAGTGTATGTAATCTGGATGCCACCTTGCACCCCAACTAACTCTATCATTTTAATACTAGCACATTTTCAGTTCATTTCAGGTTACTATGATTGATAGTTGAAATGGGAACTAAATTCAACTTTTATTTTTGTGAAATACTCCTACTTTTAGGTTTGGCACATTTATAATTAATTTCAGATGTCTTTTAAAGCTGGCAATGGCTCTATTTCTTCTGTCATATTTATTTTGTGTAGTTCAGGATGGATGCAGCAAACATTTTCCTTTATTTTATAGGGGAAGGAAAAATTGATGTCTCTTTATTCAACATGAAAAAAAAAACAAAAAGGGAGCATATCTCCATTTTTTTCACAGTGTATTGAGTAGACAAACATGTTCAGTAATTTAAGAGTCTAGAACTTATAGGTGGAAACATTTTCAAAGTAAATTAAATATTTCTCTGAGGAAATTTGATGTAATGATTTTCTCAAGTTTGAAAACCTTTCTTTTATTCTGTTGCTCTAATGTAAACTAAAAAAGCATTTTGTTATCATAGAGGTGCAAGATTTGGATGAATTGAGCACAAAGGGACATGGAATGCATCTTTCAACTCACAGACTAAAATCATTATTTCAGTTGCTAATGGAGAAGCAGAATAATGTGAAATAATCAATGCACAAAGTTTGTGTCCAAGGTAAGGCAGTGTTTTCCTGAAAATACTTTAGCTATACTATTGATTTAATAATTTTGATGCTTGGTTAAAGAGCTGTCACAGTTTCTTTAAATAACAATGATTATTGTTGAGCTATCTCATGGGTCATTGTATTAACTAAGATGTGACTTGGAAATGGTGTTTTTCAAGTCATGGTAAGGAGACTTTTTCACGGAAATTAGAAGGGTGAAGATAAAAATCTATTGCCATCAGTATGAATTACACCCCAACATAAAGAAAAATACCGACCCCCCAAATCTCACAACTGAACAGTAAGCAGCATCATGACAAACAGATAACAGATTAAAGTTATTCCAAATCTTAGTTTACATAGATTCAAAATTAAGGCTCATGGGTGCAGCATCAAAAGATCAAATGATGTTTTGCATTGAGCAAATACACTGAAAAAGGCCTCTTTAAATCTTAAAAACAAGTATATCACTTTGAGGATTAAGGTGCGTGTGATACAGCCCACAGTGTTTTCTATCACTTCATGTACATGTGAAAACTGGACAATGTATAAGGACGGCTTTAGAAGAATATTGAATATACCATACATTTCCAGAAGAATGA
This sequence comes from Nesogale talazaci, assembly GCA_004026705.1. Classification (NCBI taxonomy): domain Eukaryota; kingdom Metazoa; phylum Chordata; class Mammalia; order Afrosoricida; family Tenrecidae; genus Nesogale; species Nesogale talazaci. The sequence continues at coordinate 49,851 of PVJH01011200.1, read as the reverse complement.
ATTAATCTGTCAGGGGTCTCCATATGGCTTCTCTAACTCCCAAGGCTATATCAGGCGAAGTCGATGTGGCTTCCCTTCAGGGATGTCTCACAAAGAGATTGTTCAACCGAGTCTTTGGAGCTTTCTCCTACATGTATTCATTAGGTGACATTATCCTATTCAGTTCTTTTGCCCAGGACACCAACTTTCAGATCCCATCTCTGTCTGAATACAGTTTTAAGAGAACTTTCCCTTGCACTTGGCAAAGGTGTGCAGTTTTCATCTTTATGTAGCACAGAATACTTTCATCTGACACAGCAAATATTACTGGAAAATTTCTTGTAAATGTGAGTGGGCTTAAGCGTGGCTGCTCCTATGTGAGTGGGAAGACACTGTTCTTCATGCTCTGGTTCCCAGTCTTCGTGGCATCCTGTACACGCGTGAGGACAGTGCTGCTCCAAATTGGACACTGACTTAAGCACAAGATAGTGGTTCCGTGGGGTTCTCTGCATTTAAATCTCTATTCATATACGTACCAGCAAGCATGCAGCCTGCTCATAAAAATAAATCACATTTTTCCCAATTTCATTTTTACTAAAATTAATTGAGATTTGGAAAATGACATGACATGGAACAGAGGCAGTGGAATATTCCTATGATTGCTAGGAGGGTTGTACAGAAATCTCCTTATTTGAATATGGAAGTTCATCGGGAGAATAGGTGGGAGAGTTTGTATTTAAAAAAATATTTTTATTGGGGACCCTTACATCTCTTATCACAATCCATACATTCCTTCAATGTGCCAAGCACCTTTGCAAATAATTCACCATCATCATTTTCAAAGCATTCTCATCTCACTTGAGCCCCTGATATCAACTCCCTATTTCTTAGCCCCCTACACCCTCCACAAACACTTGATAAGTTATAGATTATTTTTTTCCATATCTTACATTGTCCTCCTTCACCCCTCACCCACTTTACTATTTTTCATCCCCCTGGGAGGGGGGTTCCTAAAATTATTGATCCTTGTGATTGGTTCTCTTTTTCTCCCCCCATCTTCCCCCAAATACTCCTGGTATCTCTAGTTTCCTTGTTGGCCCTGTGTTACAGGCTCTTATATGTAGCATTGTGTTTGCTCTGGTCTAATGTGATTTGTAAGATAAAATTGAGGTCACGATTATGGAGTGAAGGAAGCACCAAAGAGCTAAAGGAATGTTATGTGTTTCATCAGTGCTATGATGAACCCTGACTGACCCATCTCTTTCTATGACCCCTCTGTGAAGAGATGCCCAATTGTCTACAGATGGGCAGTGGGTCTCCACTCCATGACCCCCAATCCCATTCACCTTGGGTATGGTATCATTCTGGGTCTTAGATTCCTGATTCCTGGTCCCATCAACACCTCATGATCACACAGGTTGTTCTGCTTCTTCCATGAGGGCTTTGTTGACCTAGATGGGAACTAGATGGCCACTTTTTTATCTTCAAGCCTTTAAGTTTCTGGGTTCTTAAAGAGTTGTTTCTAAACAAGCAGCCATCTAAGTAAGATGTCACTTATGTTCAAATGGAAGAAGCACATCAACATTAGTGACCAAAGAATTGTAAATCATGTCAAGTGAACCCAAAGGAGGGAGCAATTTCAGAGTCTAAATTGTGAGATTATGGTTTGCAGACAGCTATGGATGACAGTTGAAGCCCCAGATGCATGTGTGAGATCTATATAGGAAATAAGAATCGTGATATTTCTTTGTCCATAACAGAGTGATGGGAAGAAATTGATTTTTATTTTGTAGCTTTTATTTTTCATAAAAGCTTATCAAATTTTGGGAGAACATAACTTATCTCTTCATCTTGGTATATTTCATGGAGAAATTATTTGATGCCTGAGAAACAAGTTAATTTTATTTTTAGAATTTTAATTGATGAAACTTATTGTTAATAATCAAACAAAATAATTTTATATTTTTAAATGATAGTAGAGTAAGAAAATGCTCTTAATTTCATTCTTGTCTAGAAATCATCACTTTAGGGGCATAAATATTCTTTGACTCCTTGTAATTCATTGAGCAGACCTATACTATTCAGAAAGAGCAGAAAAAGGTACCACAACCCTGTATATTTTCCTCAGGAGCTCTGAAGATTTCTATATGCATCGACTAAGTTTTATTCTCCCAAATGTGGATTAAATTTTTCTTTGCTGCAAGAATCTTTTTCTAGGTGTTATTAAGGAGACAGACTCCATTTCTTAATAATATTTATGTCAGTGACGTATATTTTTTCAATTTTTTCTTCTAAGAAGCAATAATATAGGCACTCAAGAGTACCTGGACATGTGACCAAAAGTGCAATTCTTTTTCTATTTCTACTTTGCTTTGATTTATTTTTTAAAAAGTCCTCTTGAGCTACATAGAGCTTTCTTCATTTATTAAAATTTCATTTTACCTCTACTCTGTTTATTTCTATCCCATTTCCACCAGCACACCCCAAATTCTCTTTTGATTGGTATGTTCTTTAGAAGCAACAGGATTCTCTCTAGTTAGATAACTATTTTCCAGTGACTCATGGTGCCACATGTTCTATTTTAAGGCAGGGTAGGCTGGGTCATGAAGAAATAGAGTGGAGATAGGTTTTTAGAAGGCATAAAAGAGCTTCTGGTTGCTAAGCAACTCATGAACAGTCTCAGAGTTCACAGATGCTATCCCAAGTGACATGTGACCAGATACTAGAATGGAGTTAAGCATAATGACAATGCTTTATTAGATTACAAAAAAAAAAACAAATTTCTGATAAGAAATCTATTCAGTTCTCTGTTACGTTTTCTGGCATCTTAAGTTATGGAAAGAGAGCTACAGCTACAAAAAGTGGCATCTCCCGTGAAGTCAGGAATTAAGGACAACTCCAAAGCACAGCCTTTGCAGGGTCTCTGTGAAACACCTCGTATAACAACACTGGAGGCCAGGGAAGGAAGATTACTGCGAGTCAGTGTCTGCAGCTCCAGATACTGAGTGGAGTAGTCACACTCTCGTTGGAGGCAGGTGGGCCAAAGGACGAGGCGGGACATCCTGGGGAGGAGGAGCCACGGCAGAGCTCCACACCGCAAAAAGCAGAAGGGGCTAGTCTGAGTGCGAAGCTGCACATATCTGAAACTTTCTGCTATGAAAACACAAATCCGAACTCACTGCCCTCCGTCATGCCACTCATGGAGGTCCTCTAACACAGGGTCGAACTGCCCCGGGAGTTTCCCAGGCTGGAACTCTTCACCACAGTGGATAACCCCGTCTGACTGTTTTACGAACACACCACTCCCACCCTCAAAAGAATCTCACTGCCATCGAGGCATGCTGGCTTATAGCAATCGTGGAGGACAGAATGAAACTGTCCCTGTGGGCTTCCAGACTAACAAGCTGCAGAAGAGAGCCCTGTCTTTCTCCTTCTCCTACCAACTCGTTTTTTTAAAAAATTAGAAATAGTTTGGGGATAAGGAGCAAGGGGGAGGCAAAAAGACAAACATTTCCCGTGCATTTACATCACTGAAAGCCCAATAGATTTCTCTGAGTGATAAACTTATCCTCAAGTCTGCAGCAGGACATTCTTGAAGGACAGTCTCGTGCTCAGTTCGATGACGTAGCCAAGATGGAGGCAGAACAATATGGAGACATTTCTTTTCCTCTCTTTATTCACACATCTCTGAAAGCAAATTCCCTACACCAGATGTGAGTATATAACAGGTAGCGGATACATGGCCTTAATTTAAAAATCAGAAATAAGTAGAAAGGATGCTCTTGGAATCTCGGCCTCAATTATTTTTTGAAAAAACAATTAGGAAAAGTCAATGAAGTATACACATTAGGAAAACTAGGTAGGAAACATCAGCATCGTCAGAAAAATATTTTCTTTACATTAGCAAGAAATCTTAAAACAATATTTTAAAGGCTAGGTATTTTTTGAAGACAAAGTATTTTTTAAAACCCATGTAAAGATGGAAAGTTAAGCAGGCATGGTTTAAGGAAGAAGAACTAAAATTCAGCAATGAACGCATATGAGATGAGCTCTGAAACAAAGGAAGGAAAGGAAACAGTAGGCTCTTGATGATTTCAGAATGAAAAGTAAAGGGTCTCCTTGGAAAAAGAATGAAGTACAATGAAAATGAATTAACAGGGTAAAGAATTTTGAAGAAAATATATTTTATAGGTAACAAATAAATCCCCCCATAAGGAAAATTTAGAGATACTGTAGTTGAAAACAGTTCAATGATATAATTAAGGGAGACATATCTAAATGAAGAACTAAGTCTGCAGATTGCAAGCTTATTCAAGCAAAACTCTACAGAATGATATCAACCCTTGTAAAATCAGTGAACTTTAACAATGCGACCAAAGCTCCTGTGAGCATGATAATAGGAAAATCATCTCTGAAAGGTTAAAGCATACATCTCACTGATGTTTGCACAGTACTAACCTTTGCCAGAAGTTAGTAGAACAGTTTCTATATGCCATGAAGAAAGGGGGAATGCAACATGGCCCATATATCAAGTAACTTATTTGTTACTAACAAATGAAGACTATCTATCAGTGTGGTAAGGCTTAGGAAATATGATCATTGGCTCCCTTGAAAAGAAAATACTTGCAGGTAAAATAAAATGCAACCCCCAATATAAATGATACCCAATAAAGAATGAAAAGATGGAACTGAGCCCCGGTGGCGTAGTGGTTGTGCGCGGGACTGCGGCCCACTGGGTTGGAGGTTCGATTCCAGCTCCACGGAGCAAAGACTGGGCCTCCTACTCCCACCACCTGAGGGCAGTGATGCCCCCCCCCCCAAAAAAAAAAGAATGAAAAGATGAAGAAGAATGAAGGGCTGGCAGGGGACATTCAGCGTATTTAAAACTAGGAATATGGTTCACCACTGTGTCGTTTATCATTAAATATTTAAAACCGAGAGATGTAAATAAATTATAACTGTGATTTAGAAGCAAAAGCAAACTAAAAGGAAAACTTTAAATGCCAGAGGAGTTAGCATGCTCTGAAGAGAGAAAGAGAGACCAAAAGATTTCCACGAGAGGTCCTGGGTGCCTCCCCATGGTCACCTTATGGTCATTTATAACCTTGATATTATGAGTAGTATTGCTTGATACTGAATAAGACAGTTTACCTAAACGGATCCTTGGTGTTAGGCTGTAATGTTCTGAGCTGTGGGGTTGGTTCCTCTGGTCCTGTTTCATCCTCCCAATTGTCCTTGTTTGAGCCCATAATTACAGATGCTGTTAATTCAGCTCCTTGAGGGTGTTCTTTTTTTGCTGTCCTTCTCCAGGCACTAGTCTCTCCAGTGAACATCTCCGAAGTGTGTTAGATGGCGTCTCAGCATCTCTCTTATAAGAAACGTTCTGACTGTGCTTCTCCCAAGAGAGATTTGTTTGTTCTTTTTCAGTATCTTTCACACCCAGCATCATTTAAATGCATTTATTCATCTTCAGTCTTTCTTACTCGATGTCGAAGCTTCACATACATAGGAGGACATTGAAAATAACATTGCTTGGGTCAAGCGCTCTTAGTCCTCAAAGTGACGTCCTTGCTCTTCATTACTTTAAAGGACCTTGTGCAACCTGACATGATGCATGATTTAATTTCTTGACTGCTGCTTCCATGAACATTGATTGTGGATCCACACAATATAAAATTCTTGACTACTCAAATCTTTTCTCCATTTGCCACGATGTTAGCTGTTGACCCAGTTGTGAGGAATTTGCTTTTCTTTGCATGGAGTTGTAATTGGAATCCGTACTGATGGCGATAGTCCTTATTTCCATCATGAAGTGCTTGAAGTTCTTCTCACTTTCAGCAAGAAAGATTGTGTTATCTGAATATCATAGGTCGTTAATAAACCTTTCTCCAGTCCTGTTCTACGTGCTTCTACATGTATTCCAGCTTCTCTGATTATTTTCTCAGTTGCTCCACGGGATAAAGAGGAGGCTTTCTAGTCCTGTTAAAATTTACAGATTAGGAGACTCGTAGGGCAATTCAACCTTGTCTCATAGGCTTACTACAAGTTGAAATTTACTCGATGTCAGTGAATTTTGAGTTATGATGTTAATGAGGAACTTGTACACAGAGCAGAGGCAGTCCTTTGAACAGAGCAAGGGACTGCTGCAAGGTTTACAGTCTGGGCAGATGTGCACTTGGGCTGCATTCATTCAGCTTGCTGTTATACAAGACCACAAAGAGTATATTTGAGAACAAGCTGCAAAGGTCCACAGCAGTTAGTGGCTTCTGTTTTTAAAGTGAAAGGACCTTTAACTGCAAGGTAGGTGTTTGGGGTCAGAAGAGATGTTGTGGTTTATCTGATCAAATGTGGCTAGTAGAATGAAGACTGTGAAATATTTATAGAAAGCAATTAGGTCTTTGCTCTCAGTATTTTTTTCAAACTCTACAAATGCCAAGGGGGTAATGAATGTTGGCTGACCAGACTCAGACAGGCCTGTGGTAGTTACCTAATCTGGTGTCAGTTTGAGGATTAGGAGCGTATGGGGTGGAATATAACCTGTCAATCAATATATAGCCAATGAGACCTCTGTGTGGACACGACCGTCTCTTCTATTCTGGGAACTCCTCTATTTCCTCCTTGGAGATAGGAGTGTCTCTCTCTCTCTCTCTCTCTCTCTCTCTCTCTCTCTCTCTCTCTCTCCTCACTACCTTGGAGACTCTCTATTGATAAGATTCACTCCTTGTGAGACATCCCTGAGGAGAAGCCACATCGACTTACCCTGATGTAGCCCTGGGAGCTAGAGAAGCCATATGGAGACCCCTGCCAGTGCTCAGATGCTTCTACCACCACTGACTCCACAAGACATACTGGGTTGTGATCTTCCTTCATTCAGCATCATTCCATGACTGTATGAATCTAAAGAGGAATTTATGGACTAGTATTGACATGGGGAAATCATGGACTTACAAACTTGTTCTGGACTGGGCTGGGATGTTTTCTCAATATGCAATTGCTCTCTGATATGTTGGACAACAGAAGAGTGGGTGAAGAGAGATGTCAGACAGTGTAAGTAACACATGACAAAATAATAATAATTTATAAATTTTCAAGGCTTTATGAGAGAGGATGGTGGGGAGGGAAGGGAAAATTGAGGAGCTGATACCAAGGGCTCAAGTGGAAAGAAAATATTTTGAGAATGATGATGGCAACAAATGTACAAATGTACTTGGCACAATGGATGAATGTATGGATTGTAATAAGAATTGTAAAAGCCCCCAATAGAATGATTTTAAAAGACAAAAAAGGAAAGAGAGAACAAACAAAAAATGTTTCCAAGAATGAACCAGCTTATTTGACAAAAACTGTAATGGAAAATACTTTGATGGCGACTAGGTTATTTTCTAAAAAATTTAAATACATAGATTTGGGGGGGAAAACCCAGACTCTAGTTTATTTAGACCAACATAATCCCATTTCAGCCACTGTGCCAATTGTTTTGTTGAGGAACTTTCTCTTTTTCATGACTCTTCTACTTTATCAAGCATGATGGCCTTTTCGAGGGACTGGTTTCTTCTGAAAAAAAAAATAGTCCAAATACATGAGGCAAAGTCTCTACACTTTTGCTTCTAAGGAGAATTCTGGCTCTATTTCTTCCAAGACAGATTTGTGTGTTCTTTTTGGTAGGCCATGGAATCTTCAGTATTCTAAACCAGCACCATAACTCAAGTGTATTGAAAGATAGTACCATCTAACTTGTGAGGTGGCTCTGCTCCAGCTGTGTGTGTGTGTGTGTGTGTGTGAGAGAGAGAGAGAGAGAGAGAGAGAGAGAGAGAGAGAGAGAGATGCTTGGATAGTAGCTAGTACAAGATGTGAGAAGGGAAAAGGTGAGAACAGCAGCCATTTCCACAATGTACACATTGATTCATGCTGATTCAGACCATACAGTAAACAATATGTAGGGGGTTTGTGTATTTTCCCTCTTGCTCTGGGTAGAGATAGTGTTCTATTGAATTCTGGAAAAGACCACTTCTGTGCAAAATTCAGTAAACTCCTTGGTTTACCTCTTAGGGTGAATTTTAATGTATGGGAAGTGATTTTATTATTTAATTATAGATGGAGGATGAAAATGAGAACAAAGAAACTTCTACATTTTCTGACATCAAAATCTTGTGTCTTTTCTGCATTTTAATAGCTTATCCATTTTATTACAATTGCAGCATCTTATACTTCATTTAAAAATTAACCAATTAAGGATCCTCAAATTTCCTCATACTATCCATTATAAGGCTATCTATGACTAGGAACACATCAAAGAAACAAAGGACTCTATCCCAATGGGTGATTTTCCTAGGAAAGGGGACATTATGCTTTCTTACTGTGGTTATAACCTTCAATGCAGAGAAATGGAGCCATATTTTTATATGTACAGCTTCTGTTATTTCTTGAATTTAAAAAGTATCTTCTTTTTTTGTTGCATCGTGTAGCTTTAGATTTTTTTTCCTTAATAAAGATTAAGATCTTCAAGGGATTTTACCCAGGATTATGAACTTTGCCTTTCCTTAAAAGGAATTGTAATCTTATTCTAAGACTATTTTATTGATGAAGCCTCCGAAATAGCACTAGAATTGATATTTTTATGATACAGATATACGGACTCTAACTATAACTTAGTTTTATACAACCACTGTCATTGAGTATATGACAAACTATAACTGGCAGTGTAAAAGTTGAGCTGTATGCTTTCATGGAGGTTTTAGAACATTAAGCCATTAGTAAAATCAAACTCTATTTAAATCATTTTGGATTCAAACACATTTTGATCCTTTAAGACCCTAGGTGTTAGTTTTTCACATAGTTGGGCATCATCTACTTTCTTCACCACACTTTGGTATAGCACACATATCATCAGTGATTCCTTCAGTATGTTGAGCTTCAAGCAGGGCTGTGCCAAAAGAACTAATTAAGTCTTCTCACATTGGGGCTAGAATTAAGTATAAGCCCCCAATCCATTCACATATCCATGTTTATATATGCTTCTGGCTTATCTTAGAGACATCATTGGCGTTTTGTTAGTAAACATCATCAATCATTCCCTCCCAAGACATAAGGTCATTCCATCATTGGTGTCATTATTTAAAACACTGTTGAAACAAGGATAGTTTAGACCAGCTGTCAACTACATTACAAGAATTATTGACTTTTACAGATTTAATTCTTTTTTTTGTTTTTTGGGCGTCACTGCCCTCTGGTGGTGGGAGTAGGAGGCCCAGTCTTTGCTCCTGTGGAGCTGCTGCTGGTCCTTCCCCTCCTCCATATCTTCATTGTTCTTCTCCCTGGAGAGGGGTGTATAGTTATGTGTCAGTCATTGCAATCGGTTCCTCCTTTCTCCCTTTCTTTCCTCTTAATCTCCCTACCCTTCTGGTACCACTATTCCCACCCATGTTCCTGGATCCTGTGTGTCCTGAGCTCCCATCTCTTATCTATACTTGTGTACATGTTCTGGTCTAGTCTGAGTTGAGAAGCAGCACTGGGGCAAGATAGTGGGGATGAGGAAATCTCAAGGAACCAGTGGAATACAGTGTGTCTCATCAATGTTACTACACCCTGGTTGATTCATCCCTTCCCTATGGCCCCTTGTGGGGAGTTTGTTCCGTTGTCTACATATGGGCCTTGCATCTCTGCTCCAACTCCCCACCCCCTGTTCTCAAAATGATGTTTTTAGTTGTTTGTTATGGTGTCTGCTGATGCCTATTACCTGGTCCCTGTGATTCCTCATGAACGCACAGGAGGTGTGCTTCTTCTATGTGAACTTGTAGCTTCTCTGCTTGTGTAATTTCAAGTCCTTAAGACCCTAGATGATGTATCTTTTAATAGCTGGTCGCCATCTGTCTTCTTCATCACATTTACTTATGCACTTGTTTTGTTGTTGTTGTTGTTGTGTGTGTGTGTGTGTGTGAACATCTCAGACTACCAATTTGTTAGAAAAAATTTTTTCTTGTATTGAGGGAGGGTATGAGTAGAGATCCAAAGTCCAGTGTATTGGCAGTCCCCTGCCTCAGTGTATCGCTGTATAAATATATGTACACAGGCCAATACTTCTATTTTTGTGCACTCATATGTATGCCACTATATTTATTCCTCTATCCATTGCTTTGCCTGCTAGGACCTTCCTCTGTATCCTTTTACTATCTGTCACTTTCCTCTTTTTTTTTCTGCCTCTCGGTACCTTCTCTAAGCTAGTTTGGTGTTGCTCTGACACTCCCTCCCTACCCCTCTCCCTATCTCTTCCTTGTTATTGACTCCAGCAACCCCGCTGTTCCCCTGTCCATGGCGCTGCCTGTTCACCTTTCTCTTCTCCCACCACTCTCACCTCCCAGGTCTCCCGGTGACAGCTGATCTCCCTGCTCTCTCCTCGGGCATGCCTCCCATGCATAACCTTTGTACCGACTAGGACATAACCCAAACTGATTCAAAAATAAAAATTGAAAAGAGAAACGGAGAAGAAACAAGAAGAAAAAGAAAAGAAAAGGAAGAAACAAAAAGAGGGAGGGGGGAGAGAGACGAAATATACAAAAATCCCAGGTCGGTTGGCCGGCCTTCATAACGGTCCAGGAGCAGTCCTTCCTGGCCTGCAGCGCCCCATTGGGGGCCCCTCAGGAGCTTCGTGACTCTGCCTGGCTTCGTAGCTCTGGTCTAATACGCCCCCTTCCTGGTTCGCTCCGACTTGACCCTTAAGGGTCTAGACACCCCATGCACACACAATGGGAGTTAGTGGTGGGGCAAAACTGTCAATAATAATCCATCGCAACAGAAGGACCACATCTACCATATTAATACATGTGCTAATGACACAAGGAAGGCATTAAAACTGTAAGTATATATTAGTCCCAAGCTGTCATTGACTGGGTAGAGTAAGGCTATAGATCTCAACCATAGTCCAATGTCAACCAGTTTTGTGTGCTTGGGATAGCATTTCTCGCTTTCTTCTCACACTGTGGAGTTTCGGTCTTAAGTCCAAGGCTACAGATGAGTTTGAGGTAAAGCCAGTTCACTTCCTTGGGTTTTCATATTGAGTCCTTTAAGGATGCTGTGCATGTCCAAAGAACAGAACCTAAGGTTCCAGTAGTCTACGAACGTGGTCTGGATCAGCACGGTCTCAACAGAAATGACACCAAAGGTGTCTTAGATCCTTTACCCTGTGTTTATGTTTCTTTCTGTTTTAGATTTTTTTATCACGCAAGTTATTCCACTTGATAGTGTCCCACATGATTCCTATGCTTTCTTTGAATTAAAAAAAAATGGATTGTTCTTCTGGTAGTATTAAATGGTTTGTCTCTAAGTTCAGTAATTTAGTGTTCCATTGTTTCTTTTAGTTGCATTTTTAAAATTTATTTTTAAAATCCTTTTATTGGGGGTTCCTACAACTCTTATCACAGTCCACACATAAGTCTATTGTGTGTCAAGCACATCTGTACATCCACTGCCCTCGTCATTCTCTTAACATTTGCTTTCTATCTAAGCCCTTGGCATCAGCTCCTCATTTTTCCCCCTCTCTCCCTGCAACTTCCCCCATAAGCCCTTGATAATTTATAAATTATTATCATTACTTTGTCATATCTTACACTGTCCGATATCTCCCTTCATCCACTTCCCTATTGTCTGTACCCCACGGAGGAGGTTTTATGTAGATCTTTATAATTGGTTTCCCCTTTCTACCCCAGCTTCCCTCCATCCTCCCAGTATTGCCACTCTCATCACTGGTGTTGAAGAGCTCATCTGTCCTGCATTATCTATATTTATGGTCATTGTTTCTATTGGGCCAATTTTCCTTTTCAAAGCTTCATCTGTTGCTAATTTCAATATTGTTTTTTTCTGAATGTCTATTTGCTGTTTTTGTATGATTTCTAATTTTCCATTTACTTTTTCAGATTGCCCTTGTCACTTTTTGCTGAATTTTTCTCATTCCTCATTTGTCTCAGACTGGGAAATCTGCAGCTTTTCCTCACATGTCTTCACGTGGCTGCTCTCATCACTGGTCCTAAAGGGCTCTTCTGTCCTGGATACTCATGATGTTCTCTTCACCTTTTTTCTCCATAAGTTCAGAGAATCTAAGAATCATTCTTTTAAATTACTTTTTCCGTACATTCAACGTTTCTCCTTCGTTGGGGGGGAAGATGGGGCTTTCCACTTCCAGAAAGAGTTGGAACAGGTCTGCCCTGTCCTGTAGAGTTGCTGTGAGTCAGAATCAACATTGTTGTTTTTTCTTCATCAGGAGGGTGTTTTGTTTTACAGATGGATTTTGTTTACATCATTCTATCTTGCTTCTTGGTCTGAATTGAAAATATCCCAAGACAGCCTGCATTTTCATACTTGTGTCTCTTTGTTAATCATTTGTTTACAGAATGGGTAGTCCTTGTCTAGTCGGTAGAACTTTTGGAGATGTGAGAGTGGCTGGGTTGTGTGAGGACAATGATCTTTGTCAGGAGGAGTGAAAAAGTATTAATGGTACAACTTGCAACAGAAACAAAACAACAGAAAAAGACACATGCACAAACAAACAGAAATAACACACACACACACACACACACACACACATGCACACACACACACACACACACATCAATCCAGAAGCAGGAGAAAGATTCCCATGACCTTCAAGATAAAAGAAGCATCAGTGCCGTGTATGCACTCTCTGTTTGACGTGCTCCACAGAGGCACCAGGGGGCGCAGCACTAAGGTCATGAGCTGAGCAGAAGAACCACATTGAGACCACAGGGCAGAAGGGAGCAGCCGCAATGACACTGTGAGGTAGCGCTGCAGATTTCCCAGGCTGAGGAAAATGGCAGAGGCGAAGGGACCCCATGACTGAGTGTGACATGCTTGCATTAATATGTACTTCAGACCAAAGAACTGTATCCTTGCAGTTTTGTAACTATTAGTGTCCCTAATAAACCCCATAATCACGGGTTTTGTTATCCTCTATGGCCACTGCTACAAAATAAACGGACTCAACAGAGAAGTGGAGTACTATGGAAAGGATGGTTTGGTTCAGAAAAGGGTAAAGAAGGAGAGAGGAGACGTATGATTGACGCTTGCCTTTTGGCAATTGGGGATGGGCTGACATGGAGTTGCTTTCTCTGCTCTCATGTAGCTAGAGGAGTCTGTCATGGCTTCCCTCACCTTTCCTCTGTGACTGGTCAAAAATCTTTCTACGTTAACTGGGTTGCAAGTGGAAATAAGTGCAAAAACAGGAGGTGATTGCTGTTTTCTGTCTTTAAAGATGGATGGGTTTTCCTATAAAGAAAAAGAAATATCAATCTACTTATGATACAGATTATATTTTGTAACATAACAATCCATTTGGAGGGGAAATCAGTTCTTAACATTTTAGTCATCTGCCACCTTTGAATTTTAAGCTATTTTTAGCCTGGAAACACTTGAATTTCCAAGTTATCCCTTCAATTAATGTGTCTTTTTTATTCTTATTGCTACAAAGATAATATTTTTTATCAAGACCTTAGAATATAATATTGCATATTTCTTTTGGAATGTAGCAGAAAGCAGCTAAGCAGCAACTTGCCTTGTTAAAAATACATCAAACAACTTTAAAGGAGATGAAGATATAAAGTAAAGAAATTTTGCATTATTAGTAATTTCTAAATTCTTTTGTATATCTGAAACGCTCCATTTAGAAAGTCTTTCTCATCTGTGGAAGATGAGCCAGATTTCGTATTAGTCTAACTGTCATTTTACATGAGTGTTTCACCTGTGAACTCTGAACTGGAAAGCCTTTTCAAAGGCCATTGCTGTTGTTTGTTTTTTTAAAGACAAATCAGGATCTTAGAGGGTTATGGCTTCGTTCTGCTTGAGTTCATTCACAAACATAGAGGGAGATGATGATTAAATAAGCAAATTTAGGTCACATCGTCTAAATTAGTCTTTAATATTCTACTGTCATGTAGGCTGTGTTTATACAGGATTAAGAAAGATGAGGGACAATGAAAATAATTCTCTTTGCCTTAGACCCTTGACAGAAAATATCTGCCTAATGAGTTTCAGCTAATGAGACAATATTTTTGTCTGATTAAATCAATGCAAAGTAAAATATTTAGAATTCATCTTCTTGAACAATGTCCAAAATAATTAAGGAAAAGTGGTTTATATATTTCCACCCTACAAAGCACTTTTGTGTGCAGAGTCTTATTTAAGAGAGCAGTTGCAAACCACCAGCTGAAGAAAGATGAGGCTTTCTGTGACCTCAGAAACCTTTAAGGGCAGTTCCACTCTATTCTATGGAGAATCCATTTGATGACAGTGAATTCAGTGTCAATTGTCTTTGGTCTCCTTTGATTGTGAGAGGATGGAGGAAAAAGACAATATCTTGCACATATATTCCCAAATAACTTATCAATAATACTATCTGTGATAGTTAAGGGTTTTTTTGTGCCAATATAGAACCTTTAAGAGGATATGAGTGCAACTTAGCCTGTCAGTCATTTCACAGTCTGATGAATTCTCTAAGAGGTGCTACCGAGAGAGAGAGAGAGAGAGAGAGAGAGAGAGAGAGAGAGAGAGAGAGAGAGAGAGATGGGAGCCAACTTTTGTTCCAGAAGGCTGCACCCACTGACCTATGATATTCCTGCATTCTGCATCGTTGTATGTGACTACTCAATCTGAAGAGGAACTTCTGGACCATTATTAGACATATGGACTTGAGTTGGACAGGGGTGAGTTATATTCTTGATATATAATTACTTTTGATATAAAGTTCTTTTTGTTTCTCTATTCAATTGGGCCTAACACAATATCCTAAATTTTTAAGTAGGCTATGCTAGAATGAATTTTCTGGAGAAATAAAACCCCAAACACACACACACACACACACACACACACAAAATAACTGAATATCAAAGGGGGAAATGTACATCAAGGAAGCAGCCCAGACCAGCCCAACTCATATGCTGCTTACACTAGGCTCTTCTTCAGAGAAACTAGCAAGTTTTTGTCTGAACAACTTGCCACTGCAACAGGGAAGCCATAGACATCAAATAGCAAAGAAATATGACAATAGGACAGAAAACAAAGCAAAGATTTAATAAGAATACACTTTGAGAGGGTGAAATGAGTTCCTTTGTGGTTGAGAAATACTTGGTCTGAGGACAAACCATCCAATTTTCTAAGGGTATGGTGACGGAATTTCATTGGCTAGTCCCAATCCAAGTCCTCTCATTGGTCCTAACCCCAGTGTTCTGATGGGTCATTGAAGCCTTTCATGGATCAATTCTTTGAGCAGCCCCTGATTGGTTGCGGAGGTTTCTCATTGATGTATCCATTGTTTTCTTTGGTGGCAGACAACTCAGGTTGGGTCAGCATGAGTCATCCCTTCTGCTGGGGGGATGGATCCTCAGCCTTCCACCTGACTCTAACAAAGAACAGTGGTCATATGCTAGCTGAAGGTCCTCAGACTCACACAGCTTCTCTGGAGGGCACACACACAACGGCAGCCACCCCAGAAGCCAGACACAACATTCAAGCAAAGAGACACGTGAAGAATTTCAGGAGAGAAAAGTTCCCTGTGTCTGTCCTAAAGAAATGTCACACCTTCAGGCTGTGACCTGATTGGTAGGTTGGTTGAATTCCATCCCTACCTTCAGCCAGGTGCAACAACTTGGTACAAAATTGACCATACAGCACATAGCCTACTTTAGCTTTACCTATTTTTAAATTTTATCTACGTGCAATCATGATATATAGTCATTTGTGTCTTCTTCTCAATCAGTATAGTATTTGTGAGATTCAAACATATTGTTCCATGTAGAAAGAATTTGTTCAATCTAATCTCTGTATAGCTTAGTCCATGTAGACTAGAGAAACAAATTCATAAACAAACATGTGCATATAGGGAAGAGGTTTATATACAAGAGACATGGAACATTGAGAAAGCACCCCAACCCAGTCCTGTCCAAATTCATAAGCCTGATATTAGCCCATGTATCTGATACCAATCCATAAATCCTCTTTAGACTCACGAAGCACAGGCAATGACACTAGGACAATCACAGGTCTGGTTCCATCAGGGTAGGCCCATGTGGCTTCTCCTCCAGGATATGTCACATAGAGTCAGCCATGTATCTTGTCAGAAGTGCATCTCCCAGGGACTGTGCTGATGGTCTCTCATCTCCACAAGGGAAATATCACTAAATTTCCCAGAATTCTCAGAGAAAGCCAAGTCCACACAGACGGTTGATTGGCTATCTTCAGGTTGACAGGCTAGACTCCACCCCTACCTTCCCAATCATGAAATTGACATGAGTACATGACTGGCACAATAACATTTCCTTGAATGAATATATAAGCATTTATGCATACATCCTACTGTTGACAGATTCTTTGGTATTGTTGTGTGTTATCTGGTTGGTTCTGACTCATCACAATATTGTGAAACAGAGTGGAACTGGCCTCACAGAATTTCTCAGGCCACCATCTTTATAAGCATTCACCAGGTCTTTCTGCCCTCTGAATGGTTCATGGATTTATACTGCTGGCTTTTGGATTAGAAACTTAACCCTTAATTATTGTACCACATGGTTCCTTATTTAGGCTGTTAGCTACAAGAAGTTATTGTACAATGATGCCATGATTATTTATATTCCTGTCTGTCAGTGTATGTGTGAACAAAATTTTGTTTGGCATATTCTGATCATTCTTGTGGTGAGGTGTCAAAATGACACAGTAGAATTGATCCTATGGGGTTTCCTAGACTGTCATCTTAATGGGAAGCACAGTCTTTTGCCCTTCAACGTCTTCAGTGCTTTTCTATTTCTGACTTTTCAATCAACTTTTATAGATGATGTCAAATGTTTTCAAAAGGGTTCTCTATCCACTCATCCTTCATCGCCAAAGAATTAACAGTTATTTTGCTTCACAATTACTTTTAAATTTTTAGCTCTTAAGGATATCTTATAGTAGCTTCTCATAGGTTTTCATTTATATTTCTATAGTGACAAATGAAGTTTGGTATCTTTCCATACAGCTAAGAACATTTGAATATCCTCTTTTGTGAAGTGCCTGGCCAACTCTCTGCCCTTCTTCCTTTATCTATTAGATTTATAGGGTTTTTAACTATTGTTTTATTATGGTTATAGTTTTTTTTCTTTAACTTCTTACAGAGGTAGAAAGTCCAGTCTTTCAACCGACCAGTGGCTAATGGTTTCTAACTGTTGACTTTTTGAATCCCAATCTAATGAGTGACTGTGGTAGTTACATAATCTCATATCAACTTGAAGATATTAAGATGGAAGGGGTGGAGTCTAGCCTGTCAATCAGGTCAGAGCCTGACAGGGCCTGCTTGTGGGCATGGGCATCTCATGAGGATTCTGGGACTTCCTGTCTCTTTCTGCCATTGCCTTCCTGCTGACAAGCCTTATAGAAACTTGCTGATGTCTGTGAGAACAGACTCTCTGCTTGACCTTCTTGTTGAAGAGCCACATGCCGAGAGATAGAAGATCCAGTGAAGACCTGTGCCAGTATTGAGGTGGTTCCACTACCATTGGCTCCACCACACTTTTTACCCACAAGCCTATGATCTTCCTGCATTCTGCATCATTACATGTGACTATGTGAGTCTGAAGAGGCAGTTGCGGGCTAATAATGGACTTTTAGGCTAATACCAGACTGATGGACTTGATCTCGCCTGGACTGGGATGTTTTCTTAATATACAATTACTCTTTCATATATATATATTTATATATATTTGTTTCTCTAGTCTAGCATAGTAACTACTATGCCATCAGGGCTAAAGTAGTGGTAGAATTTAATTTCTCCAACAATTAGATGGAAATCAACTCAAAGATTTCCAATTGGGAACATATTATCTGTTGTATGATTCTTCTTCGGGTATATATATAAATAATATTGAGAATTTTTTTCCCAATGACAGGTTGTACTTCCTGATTTACCCGCCAATAGAAGTTAAATCATCCTTCTGCAAGATAGACATGTTTTTTACTATCTCTTGACTTAAATTCCAAGTGGTATGCACTAATAACTCATGTAGGAATGTTTGTTGACTTAGGGTGACCATAGACCAATGTTATGTGATAAGAACAGATTGGTCTCCTCTCTCCAACTTGAGCAACTGACACTAGCACTGACACGGTGGTTTAGTAGATATATAAATAGGAGAGTGATGAATGGCCCATCAGCACCAGGCAGGCATACTACTTATTGCTTGGGAGACCAGATTAGAAGATTGCATAATCTGATAGCAGAAGCCTGATTTCATCTTGGTGTTTACCCTAATAGCGGCGATATAGCAACATAATTACCAGATCCATCAATGTCATGTTGCGTTTCAAGGTTTCATAACGTTTTTGGAGATGCATAGCATTCCATTGTGTGTATGAAACTGAGTCCATTATTCTTCTGATGGGCATTTGGCAGTTCCTAGCTTCCTGTTATTGGGAGGTGTGCTACAATGAACATGGGAGAGCATACATTTGTTTATTTTCTGTTCCTCACTTTTTTGGGATATGTACTCAGCAGAAGTATTGGTGAGTCATATGACATTTCTGTTTCCAGTTGTTTTAATAGCCCTTGTCTCTACAGTGGTTGTGCAGGTATATGTCAATAAGGCCAATTTTTTTCATGTGGCACAATCTTTTCTTTTAATTTTAATAAATTGTTTGATTGGAGACTCTTACACCTCTTATAACAATCCATATATTCATTGTATCAAGCACATTTGTACATATGTTGCCATCATCCTTTTCCAAACATGTTCTTTCTACTTGAGACTTTGTTGTCAGCACCTCTTTTTTCCCCCAATGATTTTATTGGGGGCTCTTATAGGTCTTATAACATTCAATACATCCTTCGTATCAAGCATATTTGTATATATGTTGTCATCTTCATTTCCAAATATTTTCTACTTGAGCCCTTGGTATAAGCTCCTCTTTCCCCCTCCCCCCTTTTTAAATAAATCATTTTATGGGGACTCATACAACTCCCATCATGATGCATACATACATCAATTGTATGCAGGCCACATTTACACACTTGTTACAATCATCACCCTCAAAACATCCTCCCAGGCCCCCTGTACCAGCTATCCATATTTCCCTTCCCCCTCCTCCTCCATGAACCCCTAGTAATTTACAAATTGTTATTAATTTTTCATATCATACACTGTCCTTCACTCAATTCCCTGTTGTCCATGCCCCAGAGGGGAGATTATATGTAGATCCCTGAAATTGTAAAACCCATTTTTCAAGGATAAAGGTGTACCTTTTCAAAAATCATGTGGGTTGGTTTCATTTTTTTATTATTTATTTACTATTAATTGGGAGTTAATATATATCATTTCATTCCATAGTTCAATCACATTGAACAGAATTATGCAATTGCTGCCACAGTTTCCAAAGATTCTTTTTTCCCCTGAATTCCTGCACATTGTCTCATTTCTACACTACTACCTCCCCCAAACTGTATTCCCCTAAACCCTATATGGACTTGCTTTCTCTATAGGGTCATCAAGCCTGAGTTTTATATCTCAAAAAACAGAAAAATATTGAAGACAAATTCAAGAGGGTGATCTACCAAGCCATAACACCTCTTAGATACACCCTAATGTGACCAAACTAAAACAAAACAAAATTACAGAAAATGTTGAAAATCATATGAGATCCAGCATGAATCATGGGGGGTGGGGGTGGGGAGGGGGTGAACTGACAACATTTTAACTGTTCAAGTCAGATTTATGCCTTCGATCTTTTATTCTCATTTCTCCAATGCCCTCTACTTGGTAACCTTTTCCCTCCCATCTCTTAATTATTGATAAAGAGCTTTCACTGAAGTCTTATTTCCTATGTAGTTCTCACAAACGAACCTTGGGCTCACACTGTCATCCAGAACCTTCTGCAAGCCAGATTATCACCTTTAAGGCTCTGATACTAATCTCTCCTTTGATTTCAGATTACATGCTTTACAACCCTTCGATGATTGATGATGATATGCTTTTTTCAATGGAGACTTAGTTAATATCTCACTTAGATTGCTACTTGTTTGGAGATGTCTCTTTAAGACTCCAGATGCTATTTTATCTGATAGTCAGGCACCATCTGATTTCTTGGCCACATATTGTGCTATAGCACCTGTATCTTCTGTGTTTCCTTTCTGAGGGTGAGTATCCAGCATGACTCTGATATAAAAACTAATTGTTTTTAAGGTGGAGTTAGGATTAATGTAATCAAACCCATTCCTGAATCTAGGTATTTTTTTTCTTTTAACTTATTTTCACTTGGGAGTTATTCATTCCATCGTTCATGTCATGTCACTTCATAGCTCAATCATGTCAAGCAGAATTGCACAATTGCTTCCACAATCAGTTTCCAAACATACTTATTCTTCCTAGACTCCTTAACATTGTCTCCCTTTTACCCCCATCCCCCAATCCTATCAACAGCCCCCCTCCCCACTCTGTTCTGAACATTTTAGTCTTCCTGCTGTCTCTATAGATTTATGAATTCTGGGTATCATTTGCAGAAAAAACATAGAACACAATTTCAAGATGGTGACCCTAATGTCACAACACCTCTAAGATACACCATTATGTAAACAAACAAAAAGTCCATCACAGGTTATCAGGAAAAATACATATGCCAACACAGCATATAGGGCATTGATATAGCAAGACCATGTGTGTCTACCTAGTAACAATTCAACAATCTGGTACAGCTCTGTTCTGCTTCCTCAGACACCATGTATTTTCAAACTTAAGTTCTCAAGTTATAAGTGTGTCTGAGGTAGAGACCAGATAACCTAGGGAGTTCTCGCATGGGATCTCATTGTTGCATCCTCTGGAGTACACCACGTACCTTGAAGACCCAGGATTATTCAGTGTCACAGCGCTCCACAGCACCTGACCTGGTTCCCTGGCATGCACCCAGAAGCCCAGTGTGGGCTATTTTGTGCATTACCATCTAAGACACTCCCTTTTAGAGTCCCCGAAAGCATTTTCTGTCATTCTCCCCCACAACTCAACCCCTGACTCCAAACTGAAAGTCGATCCTCCTTCTTTTCCTACCAATGGACATGCATTTGTGTTGGTTCCCTTGCCCCTCTGCTGCCTTGTTCTTGGCTTTTGACTCATTTGTTGTGTTAAACAAAAGTAGCTTGTACAAAGGATAAAAACACCTACTCAGCCTCGTTGCTGTCAGGTTCCATCAGACCAGCCTGACTCACATCAACCCTGTGCACAACAGACCGAGCACTGCCTGGGTTTGGTCCATCCCCACAGCATTTCCTATCCTGGAGGCCATTGTTGCAGCCACCCTGTCAATCCTTTCTCATTTCCACTTCCCAAGCATGATGTCCTCTCCCAGGGACTGGCCTGTCCTAAAAACATGACCAAAGAAGGTAAGACAAAGATCATCCTTTCCTCTAAGTAACATTCTGGCACTT
The DNA here is from genome assembly GCA_004026705.1 of Nesogale talazaci. Taxonomy (NCBI): domain Eukaryota; kingdom Metazoa; phylum Chordata; class Mammalia; order Afrosoricida; family Tenrecidae; genus Nesogale; species Nesogale talazaci. The sequence continues at coordinate 28,430 of PVJH01011200.1, read as the reverse complement.
CAGCCAAGACACAATTCTTTGCCCTTTTGGCAGTCAAAGATACTTCCAATATTCTTCTCTCTTACCACCGTTCAAAGGCAGCGCATTTTCTTCTGTCTTCCTTATCCAAGGTCCAACTTCCACATATGAGGCAACTGCAAACACCACAACTTAGGGTGGGCACCCCGTAGTTCTCAGATTAACCTCCCTTCCTCTCAACATCCTAAACAGGTCATGTGCAGCAGATTTATCCAGTGCAACGAGTGCTTACATTTCTTGACTGCTACATCCACATGCATTGATTATGGGTTAAAACAAGACAATAGATAAAATCATTGACAATTTTCATCTTTTCTCCATTTCTCATGATGCTATTTATTAGTCCAGTTGTGAGGATTTTTGGTCTTTTTTATATTAAGTGGTAATTTCTACTGAGGGTTTGCATTAGTCCGGTAGACTAGAGAAACAAATTCCTGAACATGCACATGAGTATAAGGGAAAGGTTTATATGCAAGAGGAATGGAACATTGAGAAAGCATCCCAACCCAATCTAGTCCAAGGTCACAAGTCCAATATAAGCCCATATGTCTGATGCCAGTCTATAAACTCTCCTTCCGACTTACAAAGCACGTGAAATGACACCAGGACAATCACAGGCAGGGGCTTCTCTGGTCCCGGAGGTTTGGTTCCATCAGGGCAAGTCCATGTGCCTCTCCTCCGGCTCCTCCATTCTCCAGGAATCAGGATTGATCAGTATGCTGTCATCCTCTTGGAGATGCTCGACTGACAAGGCACATGGCACAACATTGATAGACACCATGCCCTGAAAACTGAAGGAGCCTTTTGGAGACCCCTTCCAGCCACTGTATCCAAAGACGTTCTACCTACTGGCCTGTGATCATCCTGCATTCTACTTCATTGCATGTATTTTGTGTCTGAAGAGGACTTTATAAATTGGTATTGGATATATGGACTAATATCAGACTTATGATCTTGGACTGGATTGGTCTCAATATTCTCAATATTCAGTTGCTCTTGTAGATAAACCTCTTTCTTATACACTTAAGAGTTTCTATGAATTTATTTCTCTAACCTACCTGGACTAACACACCCAGTTTATTTGCCAACAGAAGTATAATTGTTTTCTCTGAGGCAGACATGCTTCCTTTCCCGCATCTTGACTTGAGTTTCTAGTCAGATTCACTTATAACTCTGTAGGAGAGGCTACCACAAAGTAGGAGCCCTGGTGGCATAGTGGTTATGAGTTAGACTGTGGTCCTATAGGTTGGCTGTTTGAAACCAACAGCTTCTTTGAGGGAGAAAGAAGATTTCTACTCCTGTCAACTGCTATAGTACCAGAAACCCACAGGACAGTTCTATCCTGTCCTATGATGTAACTATGAGTAGGCATCAACTCAATAGCAATGTGTTGTTTGTTTTGTTTAGTACAATGCTGTATAGCACTAATTAAATGGTCTTCTCTCTCTTACTCCATCTTGAAAAACTGCCCACAGCTGAAGTTGTCTCTTCTGTGCATGTAGTTTTTGAGATGCACAGATGCACATATGAATGGTGAAATATTTAGTTCATGGTTACTGGAAGGCCATCCACATCATGGCTTGGAAGCCTGGTGTAGAAAACTGTATGACCTGAGAAGAGCCTGCATTTGTCTTAGTGCTTATGTTAGTGGCTGTGGTAGTTACATAATCTGATGTCAGTTTGTGAGACTTATGAGTGAAGGGGCAGAGTCTGGTCTGTCAGTCAAGATACAACCAATGAGACCTCTGTGCGGCCATAGCTTTCTCCTGAAATCCTGGAAACTCATATTTTTCCATGGGGAAACACTTCTATGTCTCTCTGCTCATTCTTTAGGGAAACACTCTATGGACAAGGCCCACTTCCTGAGACATCCCTGAGGAGAAGCCACATGGAACTACCCGGATGCAGGCCTGGGAACTGGAGAAGCCACAGGGAGATCCCTGCCAGCGCTGAGATGCTTACACGCCAATGGATCCAAAGATTTTTCTGCACACTGGCCTCTGATTGTCCTGCATTCAGTGTCATTGCATGTGTTTTGTGGGTCTGAAGAGACTTTATAGATTGGTATTGGACATATGGGCTAATATTGGACGTATGGGCTTGGACTGGACTGGGTTGGGATGCTTCCTTAAATTAAATAAAACTCCCTTAAATAAAACTCTCTCTTATAGACATTTGGGTGTCTATGGATTTGTTTTTCTAGTCTGCTCAAACTAACACAGTGGTATCATAGAACAGGTGCTTCATGATGTTAGGCAGGCACTCTAATTCATTGTTTGGGAGATGAAGTTGGAAGATTACATGGCCTAGGAGCAGAAGCCTGCCTTCATCTTGGCTTTACTCCTTTTAGGAGTGAATTCATTCAATACTTGTCCTTTTGTGACTAACTTCACTCAGCATAATAATTTCTAGGTCCATCTTTGTAAGGAAATGTTTCATGGTCTCATTGATGGCATAGTGGTTATGCATTGCATTGCTAACCAGAAGGTCAAAATTTTGAAACCAACAGCTGCTCGGTGAAATAAAGAAGAGGTTTTCTGCTCCTGGAAAGAGTTACAGTCTCACAAGTCCACAGGAGTAGTTCTGCCTTGGCCCATGGAGTCTCTATGAATTGGAACTGCCTCAGTAGCAGTGAGTTTGGTTTTGGTGTGGATGTAGAATATTTATAAAAGGTACTGTCAACTTATTCAGTGGCATTGCCCAACTTATATAAAAAGAAAGGGAAAATGCATAGACTAAAGTTCATTAGAATTACCAGGTCTGGAAGGAAAAAAGAAAGGAGTGGCTAACTATAATGGAAACACCACATTAATTAGGGTACATTGGTATAAGCCTTGGTGACAGCGTTGTTATGTGGTGGGGTACTAACTGTAAGGTCATAAGTTTGAAACCCCAGGCACTCCGAGGAAAAAAGATGGCATCTGTTACTCCTGTAAAGAGTTACAGTCTCAGACACTCACAGGGGCAGTTCGAGCCTGTCCTGCAGGTTCACGCTGAGTTCTCATGGACTTGATCACAGAGAGACGATCGGTGAATGATAGATGTTCTTCAAATTGTATAGATCTCTTTTAGTTTCTTGTAATAATGTGTAGCTTCCTTTGTACAGGTTTTTTGTTTCTTATTGATGAAAAGGTATTGGGTGTTTTTTTTTATACTGGGTCTTGAAAATTATGCAGCCAGACCTGGTAGAAGTAATTCGGTGTTTCCTTTGTAGGGTGGCTGTGAAATGGAACGGACTCTTTGGCAGTGGGTTATATTTAAGACGATACTTATTTTTCTTTAGTTGTATATGCTAAGCATCTTTCCAATACATGCTTTAAATGTATTATTTGAAATATATCTTCCTTTCATAGCTCCTACAGGCAATTTATTCTCCTTTGTGGGTGTTCACAACTTACCAAACAGTGCTGCCTCTGCTGATTGACTTCAACCTCCAGAATCCTGAGATGGCCAGCAAAGAAACATTATCACCCCTACTGTGCCGAGAAATAATTAAGTTGCTCCAGGTTTCACACTAAATATGGGGCTGAACTAGACTCTAACATATGTGTTCTAATTACAACAGCTTAGTTTGCTCTCTTTCCCCAAGAAATCACAATTTACACTTAAGAAGGCATCCTTTTAGACAGCAGAGGAAGATTTGATGGCTAATATTGGCTATGGGATTTCCACTGCACTTCTTCAGATTTTAAAGTACAGGTTTCTACGAGTATGTTTAATTCACATGGCATCTCAGTGCCAGTTTTACGATGTTTTCAGCCCCCGGTAAGAAACAAGCAGCTGAACGTGGGTAATTAGGACTGCACTGGGAGTTTTGAAAGTGGGTGGAATGTCCTGAAAAGCTGAACATCTGGTTGTTATACTGAGTGAGCAATACATGATTAAAGAGTTGCTAACACTGGTGGGCCAAAATGTAACTTCGGTTTGGAGCACCGTGTTGTTTTGGTGTTGTTTGTTTTTAAAAAAGGACCCATGATCAAAATACGAGAATAATCTAAAAGTTGACTAATCTGTGATACAACTCCCCGTGGTCAAGCCATTCTTTTCAGCATTCCTTATAGCTTATGGAATTGTTTGCTTAGTGGAATTATATTCATGGTCATTACTGTAGCTACAATTGTAACAAAGAGTGCTCCAATGTCCTTTATTAAATTGCTTTCCACTCTTCAAAGTGAGAACACAGTGTTGTGATTGATTTTCCTTTCACGGTGCTGTTTTTCTTTAAGTTATACATATTTGGGAATTCAACTCATCTATTATCTGCAGACACCATTGACTGCTGTGAGCTGTAATGAGTATTCCTTTGACTGAAGGAATATGACTCGGTGGCCAATACTGGGGTAGTATATTTTTATTTATTCCCTTAATGGTCTTCTTAGCATGTGTATGTGTTCCTGGATACGCAAAGCTCAATCTGCAGTGTCCATTCTTGTGAGGACCAATTTTTTAGCCAGCTGCTTCTGCTGGTATTCTTGGTCCAATAAAATCAATTTGCTCACTACATGTAAGGTCTTCACCCTTGGGGATTTGTCCCATAGCTATCTAAAACCCTCGTCTTTCCTGTTGGCAGACAGGGCAGTCCCTGCTGGCACTCTGTGCCTCTGAGGATGTGAGAGGAATCTGTCTAGATCAGCCCAACTCTTGCCTGCTGCAGCATCCCATGCCATTCTCCTCATGGACCCCTTAGCCACCTAAAAGACACACCAACATGTCCAACTGTTGGTTGCAATCACCTGAGTTAGGGAAGGATTTTTTTCCTGGTGGGCATCAATAGGCTCTTTTCTCAAGTTCTCATAGTGCTTTCCACAGGTTTTTGCCCTACATTGATATTCCTTTAATAGTCTGACTATATATGTGCCTGACTATGAATCAGTAAAAATCCAAATAAATCAGCTCTCACTGTTTCCAATTCTTTCACCATGGCTGGGAAAAGAGCATGCAGTTTATCCCACTGAGGTGACCTGTTCTTGTCTTTTCTAATTAGGGTCTTTCCAGGTACTTGTCTTAATGCAACAGCTTTTCACCTCAGATTTTATCCATGTACTCTGCAAACCAAGCAATGATCTGATGGTCAGCACAAAGTTGTTCTTTGGACACTGTCCAAGTGACAGCTTCTCAGGTGATCCCGGTCCTGTTGTGGGTGCTGCCCTGTATTCCCTGGTAGCTTGTTCCTACACGAACCATTTCCATTGTATCATAGAGCTACTTTGAGTAGTGCCTTCCTTATTTTGGATGCGTCTTCCTCATTGTCCTCAAGATATTGTGGGTATCTCGGGTCTCATGAGAAGTTTATGTCATTGAGGTAGGATCAATCAAGGCTCAGTAGCAGACAAGTAATTGTCTTTCAAATGGTGTGCATCATATTGCAGCTGTTGGAAAATTCCTAGTCCCAAATCCCAATGGTTTTCTCAGATTTGGGGCGTAAGCTCCAGTCCACATAAGCACATGTAGCAGACACTTCCAAAATCATGTTTAAATGTGCGTTAGAAGGCCCGAAAGCAAATAGAGCGAGATGACTATCTGTAGCTCAGATGCAACCAGCTGTTTCTCGGGCACCCATTCAAATGCATTTACTCTGAGTAATTTTATGGATGGGGACCAGCAGTATTCCTGAGTGTGGAATATGAGTCCTCTAAAATCCACAGGCTGGGCCTCCTGCTTCGTCTTGGGAGTAAGTAGTGACAGTAACTTGCCTGTGGAATGTCGTGAGTAGCTCGTGCCCAAGTTATCCTCAAGAACATCACCATCTGGGAAGGGCCTGGGGCTTTTGCCGAACTTATTATTGTTCTGATATTTTGCATGTACTTCACCACTGTTCAGATCTGTCCTCGCTTGTTCTTCTGGGTTTGAGATTAACAGGATATCATCATGTAATGTATCTCTTCTAACCTAAATGTGGCAGAACAGTTTCAGAATTTAAGTAATCATGGGCTAATGTGGTGGAAGTATATTTTGACCCTTCCATGGCAAAGTAACCTCTGCCTGCATCTACTCTGAGATTAGGGGAGAGAAAACAGCACGTGCAAGATCAATTACTAAGTACCTTTGTTTCTACTGTGTTTTCTGCACTGGGGAGACCATGTCTGGAGCTGTTGAGGGCACAGGTGGCACTATTGTACTCAGGCTTCTGGAATCAAATGTCAACTTCCACAAACCACTTGTCTTTTCCTGAGGCCACTCCAGAAGTAGTTTTCTTACTCTCATCTGTAGCACATGACTCCTTTAAACAATTACAAATAACAGTGACCAAGGTAACCATTAAACAAGGAGTATGGCCCGATTCATAGCCTCTATTAAGATGACACCTTAATGTCATCCTCTTCCTGTTCATTAGCTGATAATGTTTTCCAAAACAGGTCTATAGTCACAAGAATAGACAGTCCATAACATAAGATATTATGACTGTAAGGGCCATAATAATTGACTGTAACGCAACCCTTAAAAGAGAAAAGGCACTATATAAAAAAGTAACTTCATGTTTATAAAATAAAGAACACAAAAGCAGAGTAGCTGATTTCCAGTATTATTCCAATAATATTTTACCTAGGATTCACCATCTATTTTAGGGAACACACAAAAGTTGTTGGGCGCTAAGTAAATTGTTATTTTGGTGTATGTGTTAAGGAGAATGGTGACACATAAGGAGCAAAATTTTGTTCAATGATAAAATCTAGGACATTACATTTAAAAGATGATAGGAAAGTGGTAAATAGAAGTATGATAAAGAGACAGCTCTGTATTTTGAACTAAATATTCAGGATTTGAATCAATTTATATACAGTGCATGGAGGAACTTTTGAAGCTCTGACCATAAAATATCATTGAAAACTTAGAAATAGTAAAGTAAAACTCTGACTGATTTTTCATGCTCTATATATTGAAATTGATAAATACAACGTGTAGTAGAGATGTTCTTAGACTTGCAGATATTCTTGGCTACTGTTATATTGCTTATTTGCTAGGCCCCCCGCTTTTTTATTAGCGTTACCAGGGAGATCAGTTGTTATGGAGTCATTTCTGATACATGGCAACTCGTGGTGTATCTGACAAGAGCTGAACCCCACAGGGTTTTGATGGTTGTCATTTCTTCTACGACAAACACTGGGTGGACTCAAAACTTCCAACCTCCTGGTTCATTAACTATGCTTCCCATCCAGGTTTTATTAGAATTGACATAAGGAATACTCAGAGCTTCAAAGTAAGTAAATAAAAACAAAGATAAGTCTTGACAAGCTAAAATAGGCTTGGTTAATAACAAATGAATATATTGAACAATTAGTTTAATGCTTCCATTGGGATCAAGAATTTATGCTTTCCAGGCTGCATCTTGAGATAATAGAGTTTTCACCCATCTTTCACCCCCCACCCTCACATGCACATCCTGTATCTAATTTCAATGAAACTTCTTGTAAAGGAATTTAGCCAAACATTTTATTGGCAATAAAAATAGAATGTAGATGAAAACACAATGTGACGCGAAAAAGCCTGAAATTGCTCAACCCCATTCTTTGTCTCATGGTGTCTGTAGAGGCCCCACACTACAGAATGTCTGCTGAGACTGCCCATTGCCCCTGTCTACGGGTTTCCCAACTGTGGTCAGATTTCCCATTGGGTTCTCTACTGCAAATTGGCTGTGTTACATCTCCACATCTGCACTTGGCTCCTTCTGCTTTTATGAAATGTGAAGAGTAAACTTCTTTGAGTAGAAGAGGAATATTTTCAGATCTTCCTTTGATTTAAACTGTTTTTATTTTAAAATGAATACCAGTGTAGCAACATCTGTCAATTCAACATTTCTACCATGTACAATTTAATGACATCAAGTAAATCAATCATGTACAACTAACTCCAATCTAGGTTGTCAAATTTCTAATCAGCATAAACAGAAACTCAATTCTTCTGAAAGAAGGACTTTCCCTTTCTTCCTTCCTCTAACCACTGATAACGACTAATAATCTTTGGTCACTTAATATTTGTCTATTCTAGATATTTTTCTTTTTTCTTATTTAATAAATCATTTTATTGAGGTCTCATACAACTCTTATCATGATCAAGACATACATCAGTTGTACGCAGACCATATTTGCACATTTGTTTTCATCATCATTCTCAAAACATCCTCCTTCTACTTAGGCACCCAGAATCAGCTTCCTATATTTCCCCTCTCTCCCCACTCCGCATCCCCCAGGAACTCTTAATAATTTACAAATTGTCATTATTTTGTCATATTTCTACTGCCAGATGTGTCCCTTCAGCCACTTCCCTGTTGTCTGTACCCCAGAGGGGAGGTTATATGTAGATCCCTGCTATTGGTTCTCCCTTTCTACTCCACCTTCCCTCTAGATATTTCATTTGAGTACATGAAATAGAAATAAAAAAATCATTCCTATTTGTGACGGACTTACTCTTCTCAATATAATGCTTATAAGATTCTCTCATGTCACCCCAGCATATTTCTCAAATGGTTCTTTTAGGTGGCATATGTTGCTATGAAATGTGCCTTAGTTTGATGTTACAGAATGCTTAATTTGAATTCTGGCTTACTACTTGGTAGCTATGATTTTTGGTAAATCTCTTTTGTCTCCTGTGCCTAAATTTTTTATCCTCCTTCCTGATTTTTCATAATGATTAAAGAGAGCATGCACATAGAGTATATGATAGAACATAAGACACTCAGTAATTGTGAGTACCTTGCCCCCCAAAATACATCTTTTTATCCTTAAAATTAATTTGGTTCCTCCATTTTTTTTTATATTGGCTTTCCTGGCACCAGAATTGATTTCTGTAGGTTTATAAAACAAAGTTATTTCTATGTTGTATTAGAGAATAAATTCTGAACTCTTGAGGATAAAATTTCTCCTAGGAAGCTTACATCCATTTTGAGTTTTGACTAAATTCAGCCTTCATTGAGTTCTTTATGACCATCAACTGGAAATAGATAAAGCTTTTCCCTCAGGCAGAGAGTATTTGAATGTGGGTTACTATAACTTACCTGTTATCCCATGGAGGGACGGTTTAACCTTCTGTGGGTTTGGCAGGGCACATCCTTAACGGAAACCAGGGTACCAGCTAGGCATGGTCATGTCATACTCTGAGGGGGTTAGAGGTCCCAAGGATATATCCTGTCAGCTTTCTAGTCTGCAATACAGCAACATATCCCAATCATTATCCCTTTCCCACTTTTATAGCACTGCCTGGGACAAAGATGACTTGCTATACAGCTATTCTGATTTATAATGATTATCTTTTATTTTCTATAAATATCAATGTGGTCACAAGTTCTTTGGTCACCACTATGATTTCATGCTGATATGATTCATTGAGGTGATTTGCCTGTCTCTTGTCTTTGTTCTGACTAAGACTTAATCAAGAAGTCTCTAAAATATATAGATCTAAAATTGTGGCTTTTTTCCTTCAGAACTATGTCCTTTTTGTTCTCAGCCAGTGGCCAGAAATCTTCCATAGTTTTGAACTTTGTTCCCGAAACTAAAACCCTAGTTCAGGTCACCCAAAGAATGAATAATTTCCAATATTTAACATGCTTTCTTTGTTTAGATTTTAGAAACAGTGGAACTTATAGCAAAGGATATACAAGGAGGTAACCCCCTCCAAAAATGAAATTTTTTTCAAAGCTATATATTTAAAAATTACATATTATAATTTACAAAATTACTGTATCACCTTCAAAGTATTTCATTATACTTAATGCATTCACCAAGCACATTGTTCCTGGGATTGCTGTTTTCCTGCTAGGATGGGTAGCCATAGATCGTGTTTTGATTTTATCTGGCTGGATGCTGCATGTCGTAAGTCAGAACTCTTTTGAAGATGATCTGGCTATGGTCTGTCCCTTCCGTCTTTCACTGGTGATGTAGAACAGCATGCTATAGTCACTGACAGCTAAGAAAGTGGGAGACCATGATCAATATTGTCTGAAATGGTAAAAGCCCTGATCAGGAAGTTCCTGAGCTTTCCCGGATTGCTGAGCACATTTTCTTATCAAGAGGATGGTGGATATTTAGAGAAAATGAGTCCCTCTCAGACCTCACTCTATGTATCATTTCTATTTTTTATAATAAATGAGTTTAGGTATCAATAATTTCCCCCCAATTCGATGAGCTGTTTCAAGGCATTTAAAAAAAACCACAGCTGCAATGAAAGTCAGCAGGGACTGGCGTCTTTTTGGCAGGGGGAAAGACTGAGCTCTGTTGAGAACTTTGGACTGACTCGGATCAAAGAGCTACTCGGTCAGCAAATCTGGAGAGAAGAGATGAGCAAATGAGTAATCAGGGGACCTTTTCTCTTTACCCCTAATGCAAATAAAACTGGTATCCCTGTCTTAGACCTTGGAAAGGCACTTGAGAATGAGCAAGATCTATGGTGCAGATGACTACAGCCAAGGTGAGAAAGCGTGGACTAAATCCACTTGAGCTGGAAACTGCCTCAATGATGTTTATATCAGACTGTAATCATTGTAATCTTGTAATAATTGAAATATTAATCACAATGCTTTCAAAGGCAAACTGTGGAGATGGCAGACCGATAGGTAAAATACACTTTAAAAGTTACCTTTTTATAGTAACTAAGTAAGCCTTTCCTTGGCCTTTGAAAAATGTGAGAGTCTGCAGTGAGCAAATCAATTGCTGTACTGTACTTTATAGTTTACTTCATAAACTATAAATCACTATACAAGTATATGAATTATTATAGTTGTTAGTGCCATTGACTTGACCTGCAACTCTTGGCCACCTAGGTACAATGGGATCTATGCCACCCCATGATTGGTTGTCAATTGAGCCACTATGATCCATTGCAGTTTTATTGCTGATTTTTTAAAAATATAGATAATTTTTTATTGTTGCTGAGAATATGTACAGCAAAACATGTGCCAATTCAAATTTCTGCAAGTACCAGTCAGTATCATTGATAATATTCTTGGAATTGAGCATTCATTGTTGCCCTCCTATCTGAGTTATTTGTCCCTCATTAACATAAATTGTCCCAAATTTTCTACTTACTCTTTTGAGTTACTGTTAGTTTGACTTATTTGGTTCTTAAAAGAGCGTAATGGCTGAGCCCCAGTGGCGTAATGGTTGTGTGCAGGACTGCAACCCACTGGGTTAAAGGTTCAAAACCAGCAGCGCTCTCCAGGAGCAAGACTGGGCCTCCTACTCCCACCACCAGGGGGCAATGATGCCCCCCCCCAAAAAAAAAGAGCGTAATGACCAAGGAACATATTTTTTACTAGGTAATCTAAATTATTGTTTGCTTTTTTTTAATCAATCATTTTATTGGGGGCTCAAACAGCTCCCATCATGATCAATACATACATCAATTGCATGCATATTACATTTGCACACTTGTTGTCATCATTGCTCTCAAAACATTCTTCCTCCACTTAGGCCCCTACTACCAGCTCCCCACATTCCTCTCCCTCCCCTCTTCCCCTCCTCCATGAACCCTTAATAATTTACAAATTGTTATTACTTTTTCATATCACACACAATGTGTCCCTTCACTCACCTTCCTGTGCCTGTACTCCAGAGAGAAGGTTATATGTAGATCCCTGCAGTTGGTTCCTCCTTTCTACTCCACTCCCACCACTAGTCCTGAAGGGATCATCTGTCCTGAAATCCCCATGTTTAAGACTCCAGTGTACATTCTCTGGTCCAGCTGGATTTGTCAGGTAGAATTAGGATCATGATAGTGGGTGGGAGGAAACATTTGAGAACTAGAGGAAAGTTGCATATTTCATGGTTGCTACACTGTACCTTGACTGGCTCATCTCCTCCCTGTCACCCCTCTCTAAGGGGATGTTGCTTCAACTATTGATGGACTTTGGGTCTCCAATCTGTACCCCCCTCATTTTTAATGATATAATTTTTAGTTCTTTGATGCCTGATACTGGATTCCTTTAACACTTTGTGGTCACACAGACTGATTTTCTCCATGTGGGCTTTGTTGCTTCTATGGTAGGTGGTCACTTGTTTACTTTCAAGCCTTTAAGACCTCAGATGCTATATCTTTTGATAGCCAGGAACCCTCAGCTTTCTTTACCACATTTGCTTATGCACTCATTTGTCTTCAGTGATCATGTCGGGAAGAGACGCACCACGGAATGCCAATTTAATAGCACAAAATGTTCTTGCACTGAGGAAGTACTTGAGTGGAGGTCCAATGTTCATCTGCTGTCCTACTACTAATCCTATAAGTATATGCACGTTGATCTATTTCCCTATCATCCTATATAAATAGGACCTCTGTATGCACCTATATTTAGACCTCTATAAATGCCTTTTAGCCACCTCCACCTCCAAACCCAGTCCTTTCCTCTATTTCCTATTACTTTCCTCTTGTCCCACTGTCATACTCGCCCTCCATGCTCTTGATCAATCCCTATCGGGGGCCTCTCACACCCATCTTGTCACTGGTTTTGAATCACTTGCTGTTTCCTTTATCCTGGGCCGCTCAACACCACTGCCTTTCCCCTCTTCCCCAACTCCCATGTCCCCACCACCCCCACCCCAGGAACCAACAATCCCATCATTTTCACCTCCCATGCCTCCGGGCTGTTCATCCAGCCTATTTGATCTAGATAGACCTTCGAGACAACAATATGTATAAAAAACATAGGCTCCCTAAGATGTAGTAAATCTCCAAGCCTTTTTTCCTAGTCAATAGTCGTATAAACACAAACGCTAAAACTGGTTAAACAGGTGGTTGCTGTATATAAGTAAATTTGCCAGAAATCCAAATCAGGCTTCCCTCTTGAAACATAAGAATATTATCACTTACCTTCCATTATTATAGTCAAGGAGGGCTGTTTTACTATTTTTTGCTGTGGGGATACTTTTTAAACCCTGAAAATATAAAGTCTTGGTTGCACAATGTCACAATTCAAGAACTATATTTTTACTATAATTTAATTTTGGACATTTGTATAAATGCCCCAAACGATTCCTTCTTCTAAGCAAAGCAAAGCCCAAGTGGAGCCAATTCTTCAACTAAATAGCATGAGGAGTCAAAACAAATGAAGATACAGGCTGCTAATTGCTCTCCATGTTTGGTAAGAGAAGAGCACCCTCTTCTTTCTCGGCATTCCCCATGATGATCATCACCTAGAGACACTTGAAGTAAAATTACTGCCGAGCTTAAATTCTAGCTTCCCGAAATTGGAAAACATAATTGAAAAGGAAGCAAGAGTGTTTTAGTAGTGTAAATATCAATATTGTGACTACAGCAATATCAGGTGTGCCTAGTCCCCATGATGTCTGCTGTTAAGTTAAAATGCCACATTTTCAGAGGAATCGCCCCTGACCCCCCTGAAGCAACAAAATCTATATATCCTGTTTGGTCCTGGTACAAAACATCATGGGTCAGGATTCTCAGTCATTAATTCCACAGGGGGATCTGCTCTCAGCCGCCAGTCAGCTGTAAGAGTCAAAGTTCTAATGCATTTGGAAGGAAGTTTCCTCATGGATGTGGCATAGCTTCTTAATTAAGCGGATGCTGTGCAAAGGCTTGTTTGCTTTTTGCTGATTCTGGATCCTGCATCTGTCTTTCCAACCTCCATTTTGGGGCCTTATGTTAATGACCTGCCATATAGCCTGGTGATCCTAGGATCGGTCAGAAGCCTGTCACCTGACCAGCTATACGTGGATTCATTCGACTTGCTAGCCACAGGCCTGACCTGTGGTGTTAAATCAGGTGACTAGAGAAACAAATCCAGGGATACGCACATGTGTGGAAGAGAAAGCTTCATATCATATATGATGGAAACACCTGAGATCATTCCAGATCAAGCTCGTAAGTTTGATTTTAGCCCATAAATCTGATATTAGTCTATGAGTTCCTCTTTAGCCTCACACAGCACATGGCAATGTGCCGAATGCTGGGGGTCCAGTGGTGGTGGAAACATCTACAGAGCTTTGACTGCCACCAGCATGGCTCTGTATGGCTTGTCGACAGAAATGCCAAGCAGAGAGAGTGCATGTCCCACCTCCAGGGAGGAAGACACAAAGTCCCCAAATCCTCATGAGAAGGCCATGCCCACAAGGAGGGATCACCAGTCTGTGACTGATTGACAGGCTAGACTCCATCCTTTCCCTGTTAGTACTAAGTTGACATGAAATTGTGTAACTACTATACCTGCTGATTTTAGAGTCATATGCCTCTGCTAAGACCTGTCTGTCATTTACCTGCCAATCTTGAGTCCGTTAACCTTCACAGCTATGAAAGTCAAGAGATGCCTCCAGGTTAATATTTGCCTGAATCTGAAACTTTCTACTGCTATAATGCATGAACCATTTTTAAAATATAAATTCCTCTTTCCTTCCTCCCCTACACACACACCCATGCACGCGCACACACACACACACACACATATCCATCACTGGTTTTGTTTCTACTGTGTACTCTACCTAACACATACGTATAAACTCTTTATCTTCATTTTGAAGATTTTTTTTAAAAAAATGATTTAAACCATTTATTTAAATGTGTGGCTCCTAAAACCTAAGAGAATGCATACATTAATTTCTTTTCCTTTTTTGTTTTTTTTGTAAATAATTTTATTGGGGTCTCATACAACTCTTATCACAATACATACATACATCCACTGTAGGCCAAGCACATTTGTACATTTTTTGCCATCATTATTCTCAAAACATTTGCTTTTACTTAAGCTGTTGGTATTTGCACCTCATTTTATCCCTTCACTCCCTGCTGCCACTCCCTTGTGAACATTTGATAATTTATAAATTATCATTATTTTGTCATATCGTACACTCTCCAGTGTGTTCGTTCACCCACTTTCCTGTTGTCCGTACCCCAGGGAGGAGGTTATATGTAGATCATTATAATCAGTTTCCCTGTTCTACCCCATCTTTCCTCCACCCTCCCAGAATTGCCAGTCTCCCCACTGGTCCACTTAAAGGGATCATCTGTCCTGGATTCCCTGTTTCTGGTTCCTATCTGGACCAGTGTACTTTCTCTGGTCTAGTCGGATTTGTGAGGTAGAATTGGTATCAGGATAGTAGGGGGAGGAGCGGGGGAGAAAGCATTGAAGAACAAGAGGAAAGTTGCATGTTACATCATTGCCATACTGCACCCTGACTGGCTCGTCTCCTCTCCATGATTCTTCTGTAAGGGGATGTGGAGTTACCTACAGATGGGCTTTGGGTCCCCAATCTGTACTCCCCCTCATGTATAATGATTTGACTTTTAGTTCTTTGATATCTTAAAGTCTTACATGGTTTTTAGTAATGCATGTCTCTATTTTAGTCAATAGTTAAGAAGTTACAAAGAAAAATCAGAACCCTATTTTCTATCTCCTTTGTTCTTTGCATATTCAAGAAATACCATATAGACTAGGATGTTTATGTGTGTTGCAAGTCAAAAGAACGCATACAAACACATAAAAGCAAACCCAAACCCAAACAAATAGTGCAAACACCAAGAGACTAGAAACACTTTCAAGCCATTATTTAATTTTGGTAGTTGTGAAAGAAACTTTTTGTAGAAAGTGCACTTGCATATTTTGGGTCAAGAAGGAAAAATGAAATGAAAAGCTGTTCCATATTTCCATATGTATTTCTTAGGAAAAAACGGAAATAGTTTTTTGGGGGGAGGCATCACTGCCCTCTGGTGGTGGGAGTAGGAGGCCCAGTCTTTGCTTCTGTGGAGCCGCTGCTGGAATTGAACCTCCATCCCAGTGGGCCACAGTCCCGCACACAACCACTACACCACCGGGGCTCAGCCGGAAATAGTTTTTAATGCAATTATTCTTGATAACTGTTATAAAGGCCTCAGGGCTGTTGGATATAGTGATAATGCATCTTCTACCACGAACAATGTCTTTCACTTAACCTCACATTCCCTCACCTCAGAAATGATCTCATGTTTGCCAAACATCAGAACACATTTACACCAAGGCTACTAATTAATGTGTGGCAGACTTCTATATATCACAGCCTACCTAGAAAATAAAATCGTGCTCAGGTTTTGCCTTCAAGCTTATAATAATTGATGTGCTCTAGAATTCCGACCCCAAATTCACTGTCTCCAAATAGGTTCTAACTCATAAAAACTCTGCATAGAATTCCTGGGACCGTAAATCTTCACAGGGTTAGAAACGAGCATATTTCTCTTCTGATGGTAAGTCTGAACCAGCGACCGTATGGTTAGCAGCCCACTCACAAACTTAACACATGGTGCTACCAGAGCTTCTTATGCAATCTCCAGGGGGTTGCAAACTTTGCCAAATGAGTGATTTTCATTCATCTGGCAAAATTGTACTTTCGTCATATGTCTCTGACTTTATGTGTGTCCTACGGCTTTGTCTGAATTTTTTTCACTTTAGTCTTTTTTCAACTAATAAGAATTCATTCTTTCTGAAGCAGGTAAAGAAAAAAATGGTTGCAAACTGGAAAAGCATATTTTTTACTGTTCTTGCTTTTTTTCCCCTCATATATATTTCCTTTGTTCTTTTAAACTTTGTCCTGCACTGACTTTTAGTTGTAAAATGTGCAAGGTGAAGGATTTTTAGCATGGGAAAACTTAGGACCCATTTTATAGTGAGAATTACAGGCTGAGCCCCAGTAGCATAATGGTTGTGTACAGGACTGTGGCCCACAGAGTTGGCAGTTCAAATCCAGCAGCAGCTCTCCAGGAGCAAGGCTGGGCCTCCTACTCCTACCAGAAAGCAGTGATGCTAAAAAAAAAAAGAGAGTTACTAAAAATTGCTATGATCAGTGCATTAAAATATCGCTACAGTATCACTACAATATCACTACAGTAGATACTATGGACTAGGGTGGGAACTCTCCACCCTTCCATGCAGCCTGTCAGAGTTCCCTAGGATGATCAGCCTAAATTCTGCATATTACAGCTTGAAGATTACCTCCAGTCTGTTGGGAGCAGGAAGAGGGGATGTGACATCAGTATGGAAGTTGGTCACACCACCATGTGACCAATTCCATGTGTCAGTTTTTTCATGATAGGTGTTGTTTTATAAAGTTTGTAGTAGATTCCTAAACATACTTGAGACCCAGGTGCACATAAAGGAATAGACATCTCATGATTGCATAATTGATAGACGTCTCTTTCTTGGTACACATTACCAAATTCTTGAAAAAGGCGTACTTACCCACTCATTACCTGCTGCCACAGTCTTTACTCCATCACTTCTCCATCAGAGGTTGACTGTATCTTGCTATGATTCTGGAAGCTATGGCGGTGTCATTTCAAATACCAGCAGCGCTGCAGAAAGCGAACAGGTTCTGTTGGAGCTTCCGGAACAAGAGCAGAGTACAAAGAAGGAATGGACTTCCCATTTCAGATGAAGGAGCCTCTTGAAACTTTACGCACAGCTTTAAAACATTGCCATATGCCAAATCGCTCATGAATATGACTGAACAAGAGTTGCCTTCTCAAAGTCCCGATGACAATGATGTCCTGGATGGAGTACAGCCTGTTGGAATAAAGCCTTAGGGCCCTTCATTTACAAAATGAAAGGAAACAACCGCAAAAATCTACTGATCATGAGAGTTGGAATGCATGAAGTGCAAATCTAGGAATATTGGAGGTTGTCAAAAATGAAATGGAATGCGAAAATATCAATGTCCTCCAAGTCAATAGTGAGCTGAAATGGATGGGTGTTGGGTATTCTGAATAAAAATATCATATGGTGTATTATGCTGGGAATGACACAATCAATAGGAAGCCATCTTCAAAAAGGACATTTCATGATCTATCTTCAAGTACAGTGCCGTCTGTGATAGTATTATATCTGTTTGCTTAAGAATAAACTCAAAAAATAAAATCATTGATGCACTAAACTCTAAAGGTAAGGAAGAAATTGGAGAATTCTCCAATGTCTTCAGTCAGAAATTCATCAAACAGGCAATCAAGATAAATCAATAATCACTGGTGATTGGAATGCAAAGATTGGAAGCAAAGAGGTAAGAATAGTACTTAGAAAATATGAAAGACTCTGGGAGGGCTTTCAGACTAGCCACGAACCCTTTGAACTTCTTACTCAAAGCATCCTCTTCAATTAACTCACCCGTTCTTTTCAAAATTACTTATGCACCAAGCTCTAAAGGTAAGGCATCAGGGAGCTGACTTCCAGACTCTCAGATCCTGCATTATCTTTGTCCAAGGACTACAAAAGGGCAGGGTAAATTTTTCAATTTTTGCTCCTTTGGGAATATTTCCCAGAGCCTATATGAAAACCTGTTTCTAGGGGACCTCTGTCCACTTTCTTTGCCTTTTGTAAAAGCAAGCCTAATTTTGAAATCGTATTATAGTTCAGACCACCATTTTGGAGTCAATTTCCCCCCACTGTCTAATTTCTACTGAGGGCAAGCTGTGTTGCAAAAGGAAAAAGTCTGTTTCTTTTTAGCGTCTGGGAATCAATATTGTCCCAGTTTTTAAGAATGCATACCAAGTGTATCCAAAGACACTGTGTTTTGGTGTCCCATCTTGAAGCAGAACGGAGGCGATCACGGTGGACCCCTCGAGCATCCTCTGCTTTTCTACCATGTCAAAAAAAATAAGAGAACAGTGTACCTCACTCCAAAACTGGGTTTCCAGAATTAAACAGTCCTTACTAGTTAGCCCCACTCCCTCTCCAACATACATACACACACAAACACACACCTTACCGATCTTCAATTTCATATACCAACAAAATATTTTACTACAAAAACACCAATAGCAAAGTAAAACAGAGAAAACCCTTGCATCAAAAGGCAGAAATTTAAAAGCTAAAACAAATTTAAAATGGGGAAAGTAAAATGTTAAATTTTAAGCTAATCTCCTCTGCAATGACCCACCTACCCTCTGGGGTTGGGCTCGGAGAATAGACATTAGGGGCTTCATCCGCATGCTTTTCTCCCCTCACTTTTTTTAAACTAAAACAATTTTAAAATGAGTCAAAATGGAGATCAAGTGATAAGAGATTACATTTTAACTTAACTACATCTGCTATTATTGTTTCTACAGATATGATCAGAGGATATTCACTAGAGGCTTAACCTATGTGGACACTACAAATGGATTTTGAGCTTCCACGGTCACCCATAGCCTTCTGAAAACCAGGTGTTCACAATTTAAACTCAGATACCAATCCCTCCTTCAGATTTGCATTTTATTTTTCACAATTCTTGGATCACACTGGCTGGTATGCTTCTTCCATGTGGACTTAGTTGGTGCCTCAATTAGATGGCTTCTTGTTTGAAGACAAGCCTTTGAAGATCTCAGACGAAACTCCTTCTGATAGCTGGGTACCATCTAGTTTCTTCACCACAGTTTTCCTTAGCAGCCATATCGTCAGTGATCTTTCATGAAAGGGAACTTCATGCAGGGCCACGTCATAAAAAAGTAATTGTTCATAGACTGAGGCTACAAGTGTGAGCACCAAATTCATTAATTTATTTATGGTTTATATATGCTGCTGGGTCACCTTAGAGCCATTATTATCATTTATGTTAAAGAACATTATTAATCATTCCTATAGAGTAGGGATTGGCAAAGTCTTGAGACTGAAGAGTCAGTCCTGTTTCTCTCAACAACTTTGAAATCACTCAAGAGTTTCAAATATATTTTTCCAAACAAATGAAATCACCATGATCTGAAATAATAGCTTTCAAACGTTCTCAATGTTACTTTAGAGCTACACATTCACACTGAAAGTGCTGCACGTGGCTCACGAAATGCAGTTTGCTGACTGCTGCCATAGGGCATAAGATAATTTGACTTATAGTATCATTAATATAGCCAATGGTACAGAATATTAAAAACTGTTGAGAAAAGTACATTATATGGGTATAGGACAGATGTTAGCTACAATATGTGAAATGCTGACTTATGCAATTAAATTATTAAGTTACCGGACATTACACAAACAATGAGGATTGATGATAATCTGCTATTTTAGAGTGGTCACGGGGCCTTTGCACATATTTTCCAAAGTATCCCCTTCAATACATTTATTCTTTCCATTCATATCTTGGAAGAACAAGAACAACAACAACCACAATAAAAAGACACTGAACCAAAATAAACTCGTTGACAGTAGGACATTGTATGTAGAAGCACAGGAGAAATTACCAATGCCACCGAAGGAAGAAGTTCAAGATGATCTGAAAGCAGAAGCTAAAAACAAGGATCCAGAAATTGTTGGAATACCCACCGGGAGGTTTTCAATAAGTTGACGAAGCACTGGAAGTAGGTACTCATCTTGGCCAACTGACTGAAAGAGATTAATCTCAGTACGCATTCCCAGAAAAAGGCGACCCAAAAGAATGGTCAAATTAATCATTACTATTACCAGCAAGTAAAGATTTGTTAACGTTCATCCAACAACAAATGTTAAAGTACATTTACAGGGGATGCCCGAGATCTAGGCCAGATTCGAAAGGGGACGTGGAGCAAAGGGTAAAGGCAGACTACATAGTTTAAAATCAGGAAAGGTGTGTGTCAGGGTTGTGTTCTCTCAGCACAATTACTCAACCTGTGTGCTAGGTAAATAATCAGAGAAGCTGTTTTATGTGAAGAAGGAAGTAGCGTTCAGTTTGGAGGAGGGTTTATTCGCAACCTACAATGTGGAACAGACATTACCTTGTTTATTGAAAATGAGGAGGACTTGAGGCACTTGCTGATGATGAACAGGAGATGAGGAAATATTATTGTGAGGTAACAGGCATGGAAAGATCTCCTTAGAAACTCCTGGAGACATTCCATGGCCCTTGCCGCACTTCTTGGCAGTGAGAAATTACAATTAAACGCTAAGCAGACCCAAATTTCTTAAAGTGGTAGCATAGCAACGCCTACTGGCCATTGTGTTTCACTAATGACCGACAGCACAAGCTAACGTAGTGAATCCTATTTCTCCCCATTCTCCATGTCCCTGCAGCAACCTCGCCAGTCAAACTGCATTGGCCTCTTGGGGTCCTGTGTAGACAGCAAATCACAAGGCCAACTTAGTGCAGACATTCTCAGTACCTAAACTTCACCATGCGTTTTTTCCCTTCCTCTTTCTTTCTCCTCACCGACATGCCCCACCTTCCCTTTGTGACACAGGCGTACACACACAACAGAATTACCATAGGAACAAACATCCCCTCTCCCAAGACTGCTAACTCTTTACAATCGGTTTTGTCCTTTTGTTTCAGCATTTATTTGTTTGTTTTGATTTTTCTGCCTTTTCCTCTTTTGGTGATCCCATCAGCCTCAGTATATGCATTCCCCTCTGGTAGACCTGTAACAACAGGCAGGCCTAGAGCTATAGAATACACACCTAGAGAAGGTCTTCTTGTTGCTGTTGTTTTCCCCTCTGAGTGAACAGACTCACCCACATTCAAGTTGCCAAAGCAACAGAACTCGAGCACTCAAGCCTCAATCAAGTTTTATCTCTTTTGATAGTGTTCTCTATAGGGATTATGTCATTGAGGGAAACCAATGACACATATACACTATAGATATATGAGTGAATCTAGGGCTTGCACTTAATTCTATCGCCAATCCTAGAATAATTAATTCTTATGACATGACCCTAATTGATATTCACCCACATTAAGAGATCACTGAAGATATGGTGTTACAGTAAAGTGTGGTGATAAATTAAACCGATTTTGTGTGGGTGGGGGGGGGAGGGGTAGGGGGTTAAGGGTGAAACTAGATGGTGCCTGGTTATCAGAAAGCAAACTGCTTGGGATCTTTAAAACTTGTCTTCAACAGGCAGCCATTGAAGTGAAACATCAATTAATCCACATGAAAGAGGCACAGCAGCTTGTGTGATTCTAAGAGTGTAAATAATAAAATCCAAATCCAAAGGAAAGAATGGTACCAGAACTTAAATTGTCAACATCCAGTTTTCTAAAAGTTATGGATGACAGTGGAAGCCCAAAATCCATTTGCAGGGTCACCACATGAATTAAGCCTCCGATGAATCTCTTTGGAACATAGTCTAGGGATGTGAATAGTCTTGTTATCAGACAAAGGGCACCCTAAAATTTGATTATGACAGATGTACTTAGGCTAAAATGTAATATCATTATCATTTGACCTCTCTTTTGATGAATTTTATGGTTGTTTTCACTTTTAATGTTTTCTGCCTTCTTTTTGATTGAGATTTTCCTATGACTTTTCTATTCATTGTTGTTTGTTTCTTGTTTGTATTTTGTATGACTTCTATATATGATAAGCAAAACTATAGAAACAGTAACCGGATTAGTAATTACCAAGGGGTATGGGAGGGGAGGATGGAGAGCTAACAATCCTGAGCAAGAGAAGAAATTTTTTCTGAAATTGATTGTGGTGATTATTGGACAACTTGTTTTACTATAAGTAAGTGACTAAATTGCGTATGTGAAGTATATGTCAATAATCTTTTGAAATAGAAATATAAAACAGAATCTGTCAGAAGAGACTTGATTTCTTATTTTTGTGAAGAGGGAGGAGACTAAACTCTGCCATCTAGCATTTTTAATGGTCACCCCAAATCTACAGACATTCCTACAATGGTGTTCGGTGAACCTTAATGGAAGCTCAAATCCAGAGGTAGTACATATCTTCTGAAGTGACTTCACTTTTTTTGGTGAGTAAAACATCTGCCATTGGAAAAAATGCTTAACATTACTTATGTAGACCTCCCAAAGATAACATTTGCCTTGTATTATATTCCTAATTAGCCACTTTTAACCGACTTTCCAACCAGCTCTTGGTGTTTCTAACTGTGCTCTACAGTTAATGAGGACTTTAGACTTTGTCCACTTATGGTGCACAACATCCTTCATCGACCACACCCGAAGAATCTTATTTGGAAACTTCACTAGGTCAGTCAGACCTGCCCTTAAGCACACCTGTAGCTGATTAAAGGAAACGAAGTATCTCCTTAGACTTAAGGGTGAAATACCCTAATGTGAAAAGAATCAGATGATTACTAGGCTAAGGTTATGGATTTGAAAGACAATTGAACTTTGTTTTGAATCTCTTGCTTTGAGAGCATCCAATAATAACAACCCAAGGTTATCGTGGAGTTCCTATTTTCATACTTTATTTCCTTTATTAGGACATGTCTTATTCCAGCAGGCATAGTAATATCTTGATACAGTGGTTCTCAACCTTCTTAATGCCATGACCCAATAATATAGTCCGTCATGTTGTGGTGACTCTCAACCTTAAAATTATTTTTGTTGCTACTTTATAACTATAATTTGCTACTCTTATGAATCAGGTGACCCCTGTGAAAAGGTCATTTGACCCTCAAAAGAGTCACAACCCTCAGGTTCAGAATCTCTGCCTTAGTAGATGAATGTTACTGAAAGTTGTCCTGTGGTCTCAATCCAATGTTTGCTTAAACAGTGTCCAGTCATTTGAGCTTTCAATCTGCACAAGTCAGCAATCTATGTATTTCATTCTAAAAAGCTGTCCTATACATGTATAATTTCCTTTTCTAAACAGTATTTTGAATTCTATGCTATTGGCTAATTTAATAATTTTATCAATAAAATTACCATAGAATGCTCTATAATTCTCTCCAACAAAATGATAATGATATCTGTAAAGTTGAGCCAGGGCTTATATAAACTATAGGCATATGGATATATTTTGAGATCTCCCTTAATTGATCACACAATCAGTTCATATAATGTGGCCCTACTTGATGCTTTCCTTTGTGAAGCCATAAGGTGCTTCATCTAGTAAAGAGTGGTGGAGAAACCAAATAGTGCCCAGTTATGAGAAATTCTAAGCCTGGGGTCTGAAAGTCTTGCCTTAAAATAAGCAGCCACAAAAGTCAGATGTGAGGTAAGGGAACACAGATGACACACACTAGCCTATAGGATTCAAGATTTTCAAATAATGAAATCCTCAACCCACAGAGGGAACTGTGGCAGAGCTGAAATTCTGAGCACCTGATTTATGGAAATATATGGATAACAGTGAAGAGCCAAAATCCATCTGCCATGTGTCCACCTGCCTTGTGCCTGCAGACGCTCTTACTGCTGACCAGGGATATGACCAGCCTTGCTGGCAGCAGAGTGCAGTGGGATCTTGATGACTGCTAATGTCTAAACTCCAAAACACACTGCCGTTTATTTAGTCAATACTGACTCATAGAGATGCTGTCCGGAAGGGCAGAGCCCATGGGCTTCCAAGACTGTAACCCTTTCTGGGAACAGAAAGTCTTGTCGCTCTCCTGCTAAGTTCGTGTAGTTAGGCTTAAACTTAAAACTTTATCCTTTATACTCCTTTTTTATCCACTTAAAATTTGTTCTAATTTTATCATTTTCTTCTTTGAGGCTGAGGCCCTTCTGTGTTTTATTTTGTTATTGCTGTTGCAGGGGAAGATGGTTTTTTTCTACATAGGAAACGCAGGTACTTCAGACCATCTGGTCCCTTCCGCCACTGTCATCAGGCTAGCACTCTGGGGCTAAGCCTTGTCTGGAGGCTCAGGATCCACATGACTCATGAAACGTCAGAAAAAACAGCCCTTTCTCTCCTTTCCCAACGTTTGTCTCTGTAATGCAGGTAAGTGGGTGCCACCAGAATGTGTCCTAACACAATTGTCTCTTCAGTGCTGCATTTGCCCCAATTTCCACTCTACTCAAGGACGCCCTGTTTTTCCACAACAAGCACATTGAACTGCCTGTCCCCTGGCTCCGGCTAGCTTTCAGAATGATGTTTTTTCTGACTGGCAGACTTTCCCTCCATTGATGCATCCAATGGCAAACAGTTTACTGGAAGTCTGGAATGCTAAAAAAATCTCCTTGCCGCGCCCCCCTCCTCCCCCGCCACCTCTCTACTGGTTTTCCTTTAAAATGTAAATCTCTTTTTCTCTCTGCAGTTTTGTATGGGCCTTAGGTTTCCACCTAAGCCTCCAATCCTTCTGGCATGAAGTTAAAGTTAACGATATAGTTGAATAGTGCCAAATATACTGTCCATCACGACATTTAATGTTTGAAGGTACGTTACTTGATTAGCTCCCTCCTCGAGTGTGATAGTGCTGTGCATAGAGTTTGTTAAATCCTTGTGATGTTTGTATGACTAGACTTTGGCAGTGTGCAAATAATGTGTAACGCAAGTTTCTATGATTAAGGAATTAAATTTATTGACTTATTGAAAGTTGAAGCAACATGTATGAACAAACAATAAAAGAATATACTCGTTTCATGGAAAAATAGCTAAAGTTCTCCTTTCCCATTTTAGCATATACAATCATATACATATATATATGAAATAAATGAGGCTTTTCAGGACTGTAAAGAGTTACAGTTTGGGAAACCCACAGAGGCAGTTCTACCCTGTCTTAGGGGGTCGGTATGCATCAGCATGGTCAATGACAGTGAATATGAGTTTTGAATCATATATAGACTGATTGAGGGCTTCTAAGTTCCCTGTTAGATTTAAATTGATTGCAGTCACATATTCAGGCCTATTTTATAAGGCCAGGCAGGAGAAACATTCACTATTCCCAGTTTATCCTGACAGACATATAACCCTTAACTCTTTTAATAATACCTGAATTTAATCTTCTCTTTGCCCTAGAATGTATCACCATTTAAGTTCAAGTGAACTTGGGCTTTTGACAGGGAAATTTAGTTGGACCCGACCCCCTATCAATCATCTTGTTTACTCAATCTAGATTATGGGCATTGCCAAAGTACCGTAACTTTTCTACCCTCAGCTGAAGCATAATTCTTATATTTCTTTCAGCCCATACAGGAAGCAATAACCAAAGAAGACATAGAAAAATCAAAATTTTACCCCTTTGGTCGAGATGATTCTAGGGCCATTGCAATGAATCTCATATTTGATCTCACCTGTTCTGTGAACTTTCCAGCTCACAGAGCAATTGCATTTCCTAGTAGCATGTCATAGTTATATAGTGCTTTATAATTGACCATAAGCTTCAGACATATACTGTGATTTGGGCCTGAGAGGGTAATAGTGAATGCAATATTATTTAAACTTTACGTATGAACAAACAGGTTGAGCGAGCATAAAAGAGTTTAAGAAAGTTGGAGATGATAAGGAAACGGTAAAAAGAAAATTTCTTCTTCCTATGTGACCATCCTTATGCCATCATACCCTACAATCAAGAAACATGTTCTTTGTTATTAGATTTATGTAAAGGGAACTTTACTAATTTCAGCTTAATTTTGCATTCAATTACTGTATCGACTTTCTATTTGTGGATATTATAAATCCATCTGTCTGCTGCTTTTGTCAGTGCTGGTTCATTTTATAAACTTCTGTTATAGGTCATGCTTATGTTCGATAGGTAAATGAGAAAATCCAATACTGAATAGCAAAGTAAATGTAGTTGTTCATTGGGAAGCTCTGCTATATAGTTCTTTGCTGACGCCTCTCTCTTGTTCCCAAAGCAACACTCTAGGAGCGATGAGAATGGAGGTGGATGAAGTGGGCGTTTCAGAGAAAAGATGAGTGTATTTAGCAAAAAAGCAAATCTTGCGTGATTCATTTCAGATTGTCATGGGAGGCTATCATCCCAGAGGAAAGCTCTGTTCTCACAAGATTTCCAGAAACACTCTGCACTATATTAAAGGAGGAAAAACTCTTCAAGAGAAACATGTATACCAACCTAAGACAGGCCATGGTGACATTAGAAGGCCATTGACCGATGACGGGTAAGGACTGAGTGTGTGTCCTGACAACCTAAGACAGGCAGAGTTCCCGGGAGGATATTACTTGAAAAAATAAAAAAGGGGGACCTTCAGGAGCCATCCAGCCCCGACATGCTTGACCTGGCTACAGGCCGGATATGCCTGAACTCTGTTGCAGTTTGTTGCCTGGGGTTTGTAGTTTGTCGCCTTTATAACTGTAAACAGCCCTGGCCTTGGAAGCCTGACTTGCAGCTGTGCTGCCATTCACTTGTTAATTTTGAAGATAGTGATATGCTAATTGCCTCAGCTTGCTTGCCCTATAAAACTGGTTTACTTCTCCCAAATCCCACCCCCCCCCCCCAAAAAAAGAACCCCACCCCACCCCAGAAAAGATGTAACTACTGACACAATGTATGTATGTATGTATGTATGTATGTATACATTATGATTAGAGCTGTATGAGTCCCCAATAAAATGATTTTTAAGAAAAAAAATTTAAAAAAAAAGAGAAACATTTAATCTTTTAATAAGTTATAGAACTTATCTTCCTGAAAAGGACTCCTTGCTCACCAGACCTGTCATTCTTATTGCTGAAACTCAAGGAAACAGAACTAAGAGATTCTGAATATTTCTTTGTTAACAAGGAGATGAAATTTTGGGGGAGCTGTAGGA
The DNA here is from genome assembly GCA_004026705.1 of Nesogale talazaci. Lineage (NCBI taxonomy): Eukaryota > Metazoa > Chordata > Mammalia > Afrosoricida > Tenrecidae > Nesogale > Nesogale talazaci. Next base: position 1,110 of record PVJH01011200.1, on the reverse strand, counting down.
TGGAGGGGCCTTATCACTTGCCATCAGTAAACTCAATGCTGGAAGTTAGCTCTCTGTCACAAAATAGTTTAAAATTGAACTAAATTCCTTAAGCTTTAAGAAATTAAAAACAAAACAAAAAGTTTTGTTTTAAGGAAGTGGCTTTAGAAACCCCTGCAAGGGAAAAAAAAAAAAAATGAATGGACCTTGTGTTGCCAAGATTTCTAAAATTAAGACAAATTTTGTTCCTAACCTTAAACCCAATATTTCTGGTGTGATGCAAGTTACAGTTAGGGTTTTTTAAGGGGAGGTTGAGATGTAAGCCACAAGAAACAAACTGTAAAGCAAATATTAAGGCTACTTTTTACAAAAACGACACACCAAAAAAATCTTGTTTAATAAGCAGTAGTGGTCTCAAAGCAGCTATTAATTTGTATTGACATTTTCTTAGGTTAAATTTATCTTTAGCTTCCTTGAGGATTATCTCTACCTTTGTGCATTTCTAGTTTTATTTTAACAATTATGTTGGAATGCCTCTTTTTTCTATTCCTAAGATTTTATTTTCTATAAGGTCCTACTTTATTTTCAAATGATTAGGCTTACAGAAAATTGTGGGGAAATGTTAGTTATTATTTTCTGGATCTGGCCTACCTTTTATATCTGCTATTGTTAGGCACCCATCTAGTATGACTCACAGGGACCCCAAATGACAGAGGAGAACTACTGCTCACAGTTTCCTGGGGTCTACTCTTTATAGAGGCGGCTTGCCAGGTCTCTGTACTGCAAAGCTTCTAATTCAATTCACCCACTTTTTTTTAGCTGCCAAGGCATTTAATGGTTGTGTCACTTTGATATCTAAAACAAAAACACAACCCATTATTATCAATTCCATTCTGAAACAACGCAAACCAATTGGGCAGAATAGAACTATCCATAGAGTGTCCAAAGTTGTAAAATTTACAAAAGAAGGTTGCCACACCTTTCTGCTGCAGAGTGGGTAGCGGATTGCAACCCCAGACCTTTAGGTTAGCTGTAAATCACAGTGACAATAGGACTAGCTTCTTTATATCTACCTATCCATGAGGTAATTGCTAGTTGTCTTGTTTCTACAATTAACTTTACTGGACTATT